>CAJUYG010001326.1:77417-96283 GCA_910591675.1 Galerucella calmariensis
TCGCTAACTGCCCACAATTATTCTTCTCTCTCTTTCAAGTAGTTTTTATCATATTATCCTTGTCGTACTTGTGTAAATCGTATGACCAATTGAACTTTTTCGCAATCTGTATCAGAAATCTTTTTCTTAAAGTCTTTATACATTATTACATAAGTCCCAATTTTTAATCATCTCATCTTTGTAACCTAGTGGTTAGTTTGTGATAATTGAGTAGAAAAGGTTCATTTTTTTTCACTGACTTATTGTTTTATCACCATAGACAAAAATAAATAGGAAAAATTACTTCATTCACCAGATTTATGATTTTAAATCAGTATAGTCATGGACCCTTATAATCTAATCCTTTTATACTATATCTAATGTTAATGTGATGACCTTGAATTGTATTACAAATTTTATGCAGGTTAATTTTAATCCACTATATTAATTTGAATTATATTTGAAAAGCATTATTTCACAATATTCGAATTTATAAAACAATTTTATGCACGTCATTTGGCGGCTTTTCCTTCAAAGGGATTAAAAATATGGGTCATCACATTAACAATAGATACACTATACATTGGAAAGAAACAAAGCTAGGTTCTGTGCCATAATAAGATGTTTCAAAAAGCAATTCATATCAAAATAACTTTATGCAGACCTTCCTTAATGAATCACTATTTAGATTTTTTGAGTATTCTAATATTGCACATGCATACACTTATTTAACTACTAATGATGCAGATCTATCAAGAAACTATCACTTTTAAACCTGTTTCAATGCATATAGCTTACAAGTAACTGAGAGTCCATATGTCCACCATTAATTTGAAAATTTTTATGTGCAATATATAATTGAAAGTACTTGATCCCTAGTCTTTTTGTGTCTGTCCACAGTGTGACGCTATATCCTCCAAAAACTAAGGAAATGTCTAGTAAGAGCTCCCTAAGCAGTAATACATCTGTATTAAAACAGTTTGATCTAGATCAGATATGGGGAGATTTGCATGCTGGCATCCAGCAAGTCTACAACAGGGAAACGATGCATAAATCTCGTTACATACAACTGTATACACATGTTTATAATTACTGCACCTCAGTTCATCATCCGAATAATGGAAGAGCTTCGTCAAATTCTACTTCGAAGAGCAAAAAGAACCAAGTTGGAGGAGGTGCCCAGTTAGTAGGATTGGAACTCTATAAGAGACTAAGAGAATTTCTAAGGAACTACCTCGTTACATTACTAAGTGTAAGACATATTTTTAAAGTTTTTATTATAAATAGTTTTTTCTGTAATCTACTAAGCCAAGTAAAAGATCATTATAGGCGACAGTTATAATAGCATGAAAACTAATGAGAGATTGAGATATATTGTTGCCTGATCTGTGATTACAACTTACTGGCAAGGGTGTTAATTTAACTGATACTATATTCTTTAAATTTTTTCATAAAGGCATTAATATGCTGGATAATTCAAGGTTCAATTGTACCATCTTCTAAAAACAGAAAACATATAGGAAGAAGAAAGCATAGCAGGAAATAAAAAAATTCTTCAAGATCTAGTTGATATCCATCACAGAGTACACTATCTACACCATCTAACAAGAGACGAAAGCTTTGTCGGTTCCTTTGAAGTCGGACTTACACGATATTGAGCGGAAATACGTCAAGTCATTGAAACATAAACTACCTGATACACTGAGAAACGTTACACGAGTATTGATTCGAAGAAAAACTACACTGAGAAAAATAGTAGTGTTGATGAACATCCCTCTCAATTATGACTATAGAATATTTTTTTACTACTAACATGAGAACACCTTTTATTATTCATCTCATGTGTCTAATGAGAAGTAGCTGATTTTTAACCTAATCTTGAAATAATACACGGTGAACTAAGGGAAATGAACGGAAGTGATGACTTGACATTGACAGATAAACTAATTAATTCACGCATGTGCACACAAATTTGCGATCACGAAAACTACTTTCTTTCGCCTCTTGTTGGATGTTGTACTCTGTGTCTCCATAGCGCCATATTTTTCATTCAAAATATTAGTACTAATGATTTATGTGAAAAATGTCACTCATGAATCTATTGATTAGATTGTAATTATAGTGGTAGAAATGCTATTAAGTGGACATCTGTTGATGAATGAAAAATATTCTATATGTAAAACTCTGTTCTTCAACTCCACAAATCCATATTCTTTTTGGAATTACTTAATTAGTTGTGGCAGTTAATATGACGTCTATAAAGTTAGCACAGCCAAATGAGCACAATCGATTTTAGTCAGCATAACGGTTTAGTGATTTTTTTGTGCTAATTAATCGCGCAATTTTTAATTTTTGTGCTCTTACCATTTCGCTAAAATCGATGGCTGTGTCAGCTTCAAAAGATTTTTGATTTTTTCTGGCACATCGATTTAGTTCTAATTATGTGCTTTCAAAATATGACAGAAAAAAAATTTCGGATCACGATTGGTCTAAAAATCACCCCCAACCCGACGAGGCGCAAGAGTAAAGTCCTCGAAATTCTCAGCACAATCTAACTTGAATATTCGATTTCTGAAGCATTAATAATGGGCTTTCAAAATACCTATGTAGAGTTTTTATTACTCCACCCTTTATGGCAAAAAACCACCCCCAGCTTGACGAGGTGCAAATATATGTGCTAATTATTCTTGGAACAAATTTGCGCAGTTAACTTTTGCAAAATAGGGTGGTTTCATGTTAGAAAGAGTGGAGTAAGAAAATTGCCATATAAGTAATTCTTGAAAACGTTATTATCGACAACATGCATCAAATGTTTCCATCCGATTGTGCTGAAAATTTCGAAGACCTTACTCGTGCACCTCGTCGGGCTGGGGGTGGTTTTTTGTTATAAAGAGTTGAGCAACAAAAACTCTTCATAGGTGTTTTGAAAGCTCATTGTTAATGCGTCAGAAATCGACTATTCAAGTTCGATTGTGCTGAGAATTTCGAGGATTTTACTCTTGTATCTCGTCGGGCTGGGAGATGGTTTTTTACCATAAAGGGTGGAGCAATATATTATATTATATTAAATTATATTATATTATATTATATTTTACCACCATCTTATTTTTATGTAAGATATCAATAGGTTTTATTACATAGTTATGTCAAAACCGATAGAATATCATAAAAAACAGAAATGTTGGGAGATGTTAATTAAGAAGCTCATTGTGCTTTTGAAATTTTTCACTTTGTACTTCTATTATCTCTATTGAAAGTTTATTTATTATTTCATAGAATAATAATCACTTTGTATTTTAGGATGGATTACATCGAATGGATGAAGATGTTCTTAAATTTTATACTAATCAATGGGAAGATTATCAATTTTGTAGTAAAGTACTCGATGGTGTATGTGCATATCTCAATAGACATTGGGTAAAAAGGGAATGCGAAGAAGGTAGAAAGGGCATTTATGAAATATATCAGCTGGCACTTGTTACATGGAGAGATCACCTATTTAAACAATTAAACAAAGCAGTAAGTGTATTTTAGGATATCTCCAAAAATATTCAGCAATATAGTTTTAGTAATGATTAAATAAAATTAAATAAATTATGAAGAAAAGACATAGGCCTCTCAATCATTAATGTAAAATGCTGAATATTATAAAAAACCGTAGGTTTTAGTATTAGATGAAAATGATAAAACTATAAAGTCCCAAAATGTACACTATTAAGATGAGTGATGTGAGTAAAGCAGGGATCAAAATATGCGTTGCTGCAGGTTTTTTTGAACCCAAAAGCTACAATAATACTGGCTTAAGAATGCAGAGAGCACTGTCCTCACAGAACACAGCAAAATAAATTTGACGTGGGCTCCAGGACATTGTGGCATGGAGAACAACAAAAAAATTGATGAACTTCATATACTCCCAGAACCCACACTTGGGGATTTCCAAATCTGACATTTGAGGAAGCATAAAGAACTGGATAAAAATAGAAAAATAGAGAGGGGAACAGATTCCGACCCCTGGCAAAACACTGAAACTCAAACACAACTCACGACACATCTTCTATCTCGTAACAAAGGACGAATTTCATGATCGATCCACCTACCGGTATGTGTGGGAAACGCTACGAAGTCGAGACCACGTGCTGGAATCCAACGTGAAGAAACTAGCGATGCCTAAGATAGAGAGCAACCAGTTGGATTGGCGAGTCATTAGGAATATGGTGGAAGTGATGTTCGAATGTACCAATGTCCACATTTTAATCTGCAGCTATTCCCCACGTAATCAGTATCCGATGAAGACAGTACCCTGTTATTTCCATACGACCGGAAAGTGTAGGAATGGATCCAGTTGCCGATTTAAACATCCAGTACCGGCTACACAAGAGTTCCAGGAGGAACTTACTATTAAGGAGGAGGCAATGTTACGAACTCACTGATTCCGAAGCCGGTCCTGTCGCAAACTATGAATGCGACCTTTCTAGAAAGGTTCTTTCGCAGGTAATATCCAGACTGTTCTGGAAATGTACCAGGCCATACAATGGTTTATCGCAAATGTTCTCGATTTATAAAGTATACGCAGAGGTGGTGAATTCAAGAAAGCTCTAGAGATTCGAGGTACTATATATACGCGGGTTTTCGAGTGAATCGAGAAGTTGTTCAGTATACAGTGAATCGGTAAACAGTTTCAGTATACAGTGAGTGAACAGAAAGTGAATATAAATAGTTTTGAAGATAAACTAGGGCAATTATCATACCGGGTGTAGACATTAGGTAGTGTGTATATAAATTAAGTTTATTATAGTGTGTGAGTGTTTCTTTAATAAATCAATAGTAATTAGCCATAGTGAGTGTATAATTTTATCCCACGGTAAAAACAGTTTAAATAAATAAGAAAAACATTACAATACATTAATCAAGCTCCCTGACAAGTTGAACCACTTGTCAACATCTAGTGTTCACTTTTCTCACTAATATGGCGGTTATTCACTCACACTCACTCACAGTTTTACAATAAGACAACTATAAAATCGAAACTAAAATTGGCTTCCTCACTGCTTGTTTGCTATATTTAGTAGTCCAATCCTGCAATAATTCTATTTTTTTCAAGGTTACCAATGCTGTTCTGAAATTAATTGAAAAAGAAAGAAATGGCGAAACAATTAATACACGTTTAGTATCTGGAGTTATTAATTGTTATGTAGAATTAGGCCTTAATGAAGAAGAGCCAGGCGCAAAGGGGCCTAATTTGAGTGTATATACAGATAGTTTTCAAAATGTCTTTTTAGAAGACACTGAAAGATTTTATACCAGGGAAAGTACATCGTTCCTATCTGAAAATCCTGTCACTGAATATATGAAAAGGGTAAGGCGTATTTTATATAATATCTTATAATAGTTTACTAACAGTTTTATTTTGACACGTTTGAAAACTCAATTCGATTTTATTCAAAAAACGTTCTCTCACTTAATAGCTCGATGCAATACAATACTGACATTCACAATAGTAGGGGAGCCCACGATGCTAAATGGGGATTTAATCGAGCGTCATAGAGACCTATTGCGTTGCAAAGTTTGGATAATAATAAGAAAAAAATGTTATATAATATAAACCTTTTCATCAGTAGGGGAAGCGGCTATAGATGTTTAAATATGATAGCATCAATATCCTACGTATTTTTGATAGTGTATGTATGTTAATCTGATCGTTTGCATGATGCGGGTGGTTGTACGTAAGGGTTAAAAATTAAATTTTTATCGAGCGCGTCAGATTTTCATGGCAACAGAAACCAGAGTAGGGACGGAGTGGGAGAGTAATGGATAGAGAAAGAGAGAGAGGAATTTAAACGCGGAGAGGGAAATATAAGCCTTACTCAAACTTTACCAACGAATTTTTGCTATTTTGGCTTGCGGAAATCGTCAGATTATATATTTTTCGCTATCCTTGAATTATTTCCTTTAAAACCAAACAAAATTAGCTACGCTCGAAAATGTCGAAATTACGTTTTTTCTTTACAACTTTGCTTCCCTTTCGTTACGTCACTCTCAAATTGTCAGACTAGTGGAATATACACTTTTTAGCATGAAATTAACTCACCCTACCTTAATCTGACGCGCTCGAGAATTTCTGACGATCACTTTGTTTACTAATCTGATCCTTTATCATTCACTGGCGGCCTTATATATTTGGCTCCTATTTGGTGGAAATACTTAATCAGGTACTGGGTATCCCCCTGTATATTAATCTGCCGCGCTTCAGTAAATCCTGAAATCCCTGCTTGGGCTCCCCTACTGGCTTAAAAAACTAATTATGCATCCCATTAGAACCATTTTCGACTTCTATGCGGACGTAGTCACGGGCACAAACTAGTCTAGGTATTAAATTTCGAAGAAATCACTGTACTGGCTTTTATACTTTCATTGTCGAATTAGCCCTTAGTGGACTACCCAATTGAGATCAATATGTGTAATCAGATTTTTTTCCACACCCTGTATATTGAATAGGGATGTAATGGAGCTACCTTCTTTTTAACACCTGTATATGTGCTTACAAAAAATGTTCTAAATTTATTTATTATTGTGTTATAGGCGGAACAAAGACTATTAGAAGAACAAAAAAGAGTACAAGTTTATCTTCATGAGGCAACTAGTATACGCCTTGCTGAAACTTGCGAGCGCGTTCTCATCCAAAAACATCTCGAACTTTTCCATTCGGAGTTTCAACAACTTTTAGACGACGACAAAGATGCCGATCTTGGTAGAATGTACAATTTAGTTGCCAGGATTCCGAACGGATTAGGACAACTGAAAACATTATTAGAGCAACATATTGCCGCACAAGGTTTGGCTGCGATAGAACGATGTGGAGAGAGTGCGGTAAATGTAAGATTTTATTTTATATCGCGGAATTGCCTCAAACTTTTATTGTTGCATTCTCAGACATTTAAGATTGGGTAATTCATTGAAGGAGGAATGTCAGTTGACAGGTGCAAAACTTGACTAACGAATTTATTAGGTTTTTTTTTTTATCATATTGCATACTAGTCAAATTGTTGATTAGTTGCAATCGAGCTCTTTTGATTTGGATGAATTTTGGTGACATGTTCTCTTTCATCATAAAACTGAGTTATATCAAAAAAATTGTCTACAGCAAATTTTAAAATTTTCCACTTTTCAAAGTTTATTTTTTTTAATTTTAAGAAAACTATAAGTATTTAAAAAGGCGGTGGATCACGTTACGGCGTACCGGCAGCCAGGACCTGATTCACCTCCATTAAAAAAAATCGCTGGTGAATCCGAAGGACTCGACACCTATTTTATCCACTAATACGAACACAAAACTTCTGCCAGGTGATGATGTTGCTTTGACGCGGCGTAAATGAAATTTGAACAAAGTTTGGTGTCTAGCGGTCCTTGTAATGTACTTGATTTTTAATATTGTCCTGGAATACCTGGAATTGTACCTGATTTTTCAATAACTCACTTGAAATTTTATTTAATTAGTAATATCGTAATTGTTACAACAAGAGAATAAAGTACAACCGTATACACTATGCAAAGTCGCGGCATGACGGTTTTATATTGAGAAGCATACTCCTGTTCTTTATGTTCTATTGGGTACGATCAGTTCTCAGTTGACTTTCTTGGGAGTCGCTGCTCAGTTACTCTTTTCTTTTCTCTCGCTGTCGCGACTTCCGCGGTCACAGTTTCAACTAAAAATAAATTTTTGAATTATTGTTTTTTATGAAAAAATTCATTTCGTGCAATTGCACGCGAAGTCGGTATTTTCCGTTACCCATTACAACGGCTGCGAAACCAAACGTCACATCCAAATTTGAATATCCATTTCAAACTTGACATTTTTAAAATACTGCAAAGACAAGGTTTTTTTTTTATTCAATATAGCCGAATTTACAACGCTTTTGAGTTCAGGAGGAGTGGAAGGTACTGAAATATATTCCATAGCACGCGGTGACATTGTTGAACAAATTGAATTGCTGTTGATCTTGGAGCAATAATATATTTATTCACATTTATCTAGTTTGATAATTTTAATGATTACACGAAACATAGTGTGTACGCCATGGCCGCGAAACTTTTTAACTACCTCAAGATTATGTTGCCTCGGCCGCAAGCGGCCTCGGCGATAACAGTTCTTTCTGTACGTTAAAAAGGTATTTCGCGGCATAGGCATACAAATAAGTATTCTTGGAAACCAACATTTTTGATCCTGAAAATCGTTGAATTTTACTTTCCGAAATCCCTTTGTTTAATGGTTACATAGTATAAGATATTGATCTTCATTCATTCTTCACTCCATCATTTATTATTGGAAGTATTTTCAATAAAAATGAATTTAATTATAAAGTCTTACATATTTTTTATATTGTAGGATCCAAAAGTATATGTAAACACAATATTAGAGGTGCACAAGAAATACAATGCTCTAGTGTTAGTTGCGTTTAGTAATGACAGCGGGTTTGTAGCGGCTCTTGATAAGGCTTGTGGTAGATTCATTAATGCTAATGCTGTCACCAAACAAGCGAATTCAAGCAGTAGGTCTCCTGAACTGCTTGCCAAGTACTGTGATCTTTTATTAAAAAAATCAAATAAAAATGCCGAAGAGGCTGAACTCGAAGATACTTTGAATCAAGTGGTATGTATTTTTTTTTATTATTTATGTTTTGTTTATTCAAAAAAAATGTGTGTATGAACTAAATGTTACTTGTTTTGAAGAAAAAAATTGGATGACAATTTTTTTTTCAAATTTTTCAATTATGTCTAACCATTAAATGTTAGTTAACCATGTAAATGAATAATCTTGTTTATGATTCATTCACTATAGATATACTGATGTTACTGATCACTTTCCAATATATTTAAATATTAGTCTTGCTCAAAACATGATTACTTCAAATAAAAGCATAGAAGAGAAAACGAAAACGAAATTAAATTCGAAAGTAAATTAAGTACAATAAAATGGAATGATGTGATTTCTGAAAACAATCCAGCTTATGGCTTATCAAAAATTTATTGATACCATTTCAAACATATATAAAGAATGTCACAATACAAAAACGTTATCTATTCAAGCTCATAAAAAACTTAAACCGTGGATCACTAATGACATCAATCGGTAAAACATAGAGACAAATTGAAAAAGTTAGTAATTAATAATAAAAATAATAATGATTTACTTCGGGAATATGGAAATTATAGAAACAATCTTAACAAGATTATGCAAATTACAAAACATGACTATTATAAAAAGCAAATCCATGATAATGCTAACGGTATGAAAAAAATCTGATGCAAAAAATGAAAATAAAAATGAAACCAATAATGATATTAATATACTCAATCAAAATAACAAACCATTCAATAATGAAAAGGAAATGGCTAATTTTTGCAACAACTACTTTATTAACATAGGACTGAATAAAACAACCAACCCAGGCATCATTATGAACTATCCAAATCTAATAAATTCCATGGCTTCAAAGCCTGTCACTAACACAGAAATTATTATGCATATTAATAGTTTAAAAAACAATAGTGTTCCAGGTGTAGATGGTATTCCATCACAGATAATAAAGAAATATCACAAATACCTGTTAGACCCTTTAGTTCATATTATAAATAACATTTTCTTAACTATCTTTCAAAATATCTACTGTTACAACTATTTTCAAAAAAGGTAGCAAAACTGATATGAGGTGAGTTCTTTTTGACTGAGATCTCAGCTCACTTCAGTTAAAGTGATCTGAAATAAAGTGATGTGAGTAAGCACCAAAAAGAACGAACTACTCAATTGAAACGCGCGATTTGCCGACGCATGCGTGAATAAGAGACATATGTATAAACATATAAATTCGAATTAGCATCTAATAATGTTATTGTGACCATAATTATTCCTTTTGTATTTAGTCAATTGATAATTTGTAACAAAAGAAAATTAGGTTATGTGTGTTTATATGCCAACAACATCAAATATTTCTTCATCCCCTCCACTTTATTTCCGACTCAAGTCCAACTGATACCCCCTTACATCACATTCAGCATCGGTGAAGGGGAGGAAAAATCTCAGCTCACTTCGAAGTGAGTAAATCCAAAAGAACGAGCACATTACCGATGTGAGCTGAGATTAACTGAGATCTCAGTCAAAAAGAACAAAATTATGGTTGAAATAATACCCTTCTTTGTGTGCGTCATCGATTGTTAATGTCTTTCTAACACATTACGTAGGAAGAAATGGAAAAAAAGGCAGGTCTGTGATTAATCCCAATCAAAATATCACAATAATGAACCGATTAAATGCATTACAAACGTTAACCCTAATCTTTGACTTACAAAAATTTGATTGGTTGATGTTTAGATTACGCTCAAGCTCAACTTACCAATCGAGAGTTTAACATACTATGAAGGCGTTACTTTCGTAGCGGCAATAAGTCTTACGTCTTTTTCTACTGTCACACTGACAGTTCTTGACAGTTCTGTACTTTGTTGTTTACGGTCAATTATTATTTATAAAAAGTGAATATTAATCTTATTGTTTTATTTTATTTATAAGAATAATACAAAAATATGCATGAATACACGGAAAAACATCAGTATTTTGAAAGTTCTCAAGTATTTTCAGTTAGAAAAAGAAGCTGGTAATTATTAATTGCATAGCCTTTTCGAATTTGGCTAAATACAATCCTGATGATCTTATTTATCAAACTTAAGGTTAGTTATATGTCAAAATAGCAAATAAAATAAACGACATGCCGAAAACCCGGATACACGTCACAATCGATGACGCACACCAAGAAGGGTATTATTTTTACACCAATTATCGACCTAACATCGCCTAAATTTTTGAAAAAAGTATAAAAAGTCGATTATTTGATTATCTAACATTTAATAATATTTTAAATAACAATCAGTTTGGTTTTATGAAAGGGGTCAGTACTGCTGATGCTATGTATGAACTGATAAATAATGTAAAAAATGGACTTAACAATAATGAAAAAGTGATTGCAGTTTTTCTGGACCTTGCAAAGGTGTTCCACACAGTATCTCATCGACAGCTCATTGATATCCTTGAGCACTATGGTGTCGGAGGTGTTGTGCTGGATGTTTTTGAAAATTACCTAGGGCAAAGAAATCAAATGGTAAAAATCAGAAATGAGTGTAGTGACCCTTTAAACATTGAAATTGGAATACCACAGGGTATAGTCCTTGGTCCATTACTACAATATAACGACGATCGCCTCATGTGATCATTCGCCATAAATCTATGCCGCTCATTGTTCAGAAATGGACATCCTGGAGTGTTCCGTCATTCTATACATTGTCACTTGCCCTGTTAGTTACAATACAGACATGGTACATATAGATCATAAATTATACACAAATTATACTCTATGATATTAACAGTAACAACTTACATTTAAAAAATGAAAGAATACTACCACAAATTATAGTAAATTTTAAGTGAAACTCAAGTCTGTTGAGAATATCACTGGTAATATTGCAGGGACCGTCAAATGAATCTAAGGCATTTGCCCCATTTGATAAAGATGATCGCTGAAAATTTAGCCATGAAATTGATCTTCTCCAGACAAGCTGTTCCACTCTGATTTCAATAGGTCTTCCGTAAAAGTCGGCAAATGTCATTTAATAAACTGTTTCGCCTGTCACTGCCCTGGTGAGCTGACCAGCCATTCTAGAGAATTCTGTGCCGCCCACTTCCTTGTGGCTATATTTATTGTCCCTCGTGCCCTCGTACCTATAACCTGGCAGTTGTCTCCAAGTGCGTTTAAGACACCTTTGCAATCTCATACTAGCCTAGAATTTACCTCTATGGAATCATCTGCCCTCAGTGCAGCTAAGCTGTCTGTGAAGATGTCAAATGTCAACTGAACAGTCAGTTCGTTCTTGCCTTTTAATTTCTTCAAGGCAGTGGCGAATTGCACGTCACCGCTTGGAAACCGCTTGGACGTCCTTAGATAGACTTATTGAAGTAGATGCGACAATGCGTTGTCCCATTAAGTAATCTGCTTTTAGTTCCTCGATAAGATTTCGATAGTCATCTCCGTATGTTTGGCTTGTATTTTTGACTTTGCGCAATAGTCTGTGCGGAATATTGGGGAATTTCGAAAAAAAAAGTTTTTCAATTTGGGAAATCGATAGACTGGTAAACTTTTTTTGATATTAATCTACATACTTTAAGGTTCTTATAAAAAAAATCAGCAGTATTGCTAATTTCTTGAAGTTGTCGTCGTCTGGCCTAGTCTTCCAGGATCAATTTGTTTGTGATGTACCTACCATGGTGTATCAACTAGTGCTAGAAGGATTTTAGATTGTCCAGTGTAGTTCTCGGAACTTTATGTTGATCATTTATCATTTAAAACTTGAAAACGCTATCAAGTCGTGGTCTATTGAAGGCATCGCTTCCACCCGACTCCATGCGGGGTGAACGTCATCAAACAAAGTCGGGTCGAGTCGCTAGTTGTAAATATTCCTAAAAACTATTTTATCATTGTAATATTGTGTGGGATGAAGTAAAACAATTGAATTAGTTAAAATCTTGATTATATTTAAACTAATGCTCGATTTAAACTTGTGACGCGCTTCGCTCACACTGTAGCTTTATCAAACGAGTGAATGCATAATTAATTTTTTATTTTATTCATACAGTGCATAAATTTGCATGTGCATAAATCTTCTAGGTAAATAGGTTAATAAGGGAGAATGATTGATATCTATTCGGTCGTTGAGAAGTTCACCTGATTATTTGTTTCCAAAAATGATTTAATTTTTAAGGATGGTTTTCCACAGTATGTTAAGCTTGTAAATTGATTATTTTTATTTTTATCAAAAGGAAATACTTGTTCTTAAGTCTGTCTCAATATCTTTTTATCTATGAGATTGTTGATTAAATTTGGACCGTAATTATTATTAACTTCTATTTTTTTATATGTAGTTCTTCATTGTAATTATTAATATTTAATAGGACTGTTGAAACTTTGTCTATCATACTATTGAAAGCAGCTAATTTATGACTGATAGGGTGGATCGAAATGCGTCCCAAGTTTAAACTGAACATTAGTGCAAATATAAATAAGATTTTAACAAATTAAATTGTCTTATTCCATCCTTTATCAAGTAAAAGACCCAGCTTTTCAATAATATTCTGTGTTTGTGTAATAAAATAAATATGAATTTTATAGATGGTAGTTTTCAAATACATAGAGGATAAGGACGTATTTCAAAAATTCTATAGTAAAATGTTAGCCAAACGGTTAGTGCAACATATGTCCGCTAGTGATGATGCAGAAGCTTCTATGATCTCAAAACTCAAGCAGGCTTGCGGCTTTGAATATACGTCAAAACTGCAAAGAATGTTCCAGGTAAGTACTTCATGATATTCACTTGTCTACCTGTATTTGTTGGAAAATATCAAGAAATAACCTTTTCCAATGATCTGAAAATCTTGTTATCAAAATGCATTAACTAAAGAAAACCGATTGTATCTCGAATGTAAATTTTTAATTTAACTTGTAACCATACAAGCACTATGCTAGAGCACTCCACCTAAGGGAGTGGAATTCCGCACTAATTAAACTATTGTATGCGCTAACACTGGGATGCTGTGTGCAATTAATATTGAATTGGATGCCACCAGTTTTTAAGGGTTGAATCTTGCCTAGGCGTAAACTTGCTATAACGCATATAAAACCCGAACTCCACGTGTACAAATATATCTTAACAGTGATCTGTTTTTATTCTATTCGTTCTGTTCCTTGAATATACAAAAAATGCATATTAACAAATAAGCAATAAACATAAATAAGCAGTAAGCAATAAACTAGCACTAGAAAATAATCTAAAAAAATACAATAATCGACCTACCAACCAGATGATATAAAATTGTTTACCCAACAATAAATCCAAAAATATATTTAAATCTGGCCTTCTCATTGGCAGTTAGAGGAAAGAAAGTGTTTCAATCGATAATTTGAAATTTCGAATATCTAAAGAGAAAAATGGAAAGGAAATTTGATAAAAGTTAATGTTTTATTTTGGAGTGACAAATGCGACAAGGAAACGGCATGTTTATAAATTTAGTAGAAATTTGCGAGGAAGTGACTGATGAGCCACAAAAATTAACTGAATAAAATAGTTTTAAAAGAAAAAACGTAACAGGCTGACCAACAGACTAAGATTTACACAAAGATTTTATCCGTTGATGATGAATGCTACAAAATTGGAATATTCAGTTTATACAAAGGATTATCTAAACATTGGTATGTTGTAGTGTTTGTCTAAAATATTATGGTTTCTCATTTTGCTTTGTTTACCATCTACAACTAATAATGCGAACATGATTGTCTTTCGGCAGATAACTGATAGCAGTAACCTTTTTCTATCAAAGTAAAACTGCGCTAAGAGTTCTAATGTGACATTGTTGCCTGAAAAGCTCAAAATTGGCATGGCAGAAGAAACGTCCATCCACATACTTTTGAATTGTACAGTAATTCAGAATCCTAGAGCACAGCACCTGGAAGATTACTGAATAGAAGTTGAAGCCTGCAGATATTCTTAAATTCTTGCAGGAAATAGGACTGAAGGAGCTACTAGTCTCTGATACTGTCTTCAGAAGCTAAGTAGAAGTAAGGGGGCACGAATATCTTAAGTCATTTGAAGTCTCCCTTTGACTATTATCGACGAATCAAGAATTTCATAAATAACTAAAATGACACTAGAGCAGAAGTAGACGTGACGAACTGGATCAGTGAACCACATAAAAATTACTTGTAAACTTCCAAAGACAAAATGTGTATGGAAACCTTAAAAAAAGAATCATGCAGAAGTACAGCGGAACTGCTTATATTATGCAGTAATCAATTGTAACAGCTTTTATGCACCAGTAAAGAAATACCTGAACAAATTAAAACTATACAACGGAGATCTTACATGAAGATTATGCGGTAAGGAAACGGATACAGTGAAACATATACTTTATACATGCGAGATAGTTAATCATAAAATATATATAGCAAACACTTGCGCAAACTGGGGTAGAGGACAAGGGTGCTATGAAAAAGCATAAGCAGATTTAGAATATGCCATTCGTCTTCAGTGTTATTGGATACTTTGTCACACAAAGATAAAAAATATTGCAGGGCATATTTTTTAGATAAACGTGCATAATATTTGTCAGAATGGTTAGTTTTGTATAAACACTAATGTGGTGGGCATTCTGAAAAATTATTTACTTTTATTTTGATTTCATTATCTTTATTTTTGTTTTTTTTTTTTCAGGATATTGGAGTCTCGAAAGATTTAAATGAACAATTTAGAAATCACTTACTTAAATCAAACGAATCATTAGGAATAGATTTTACTATTCAAGTATTATCGTCAGGTTCCTGGCCCTTTCAGCAATCATTTACATTTGGGTTGCCTACAGAGGTAAGTAAACGAAACACTAAAGAAAAACATGATTTATAATTGAAGATAGCTAAAAAATAATTGCTTATTGCACCAATGTACTCAAAACATTGAAAAATAGTTTAGTTCTAATTGTTGGACTAACTTTATTCTGAGGTTTATTTTTAAAAATCAGTGCATTATTAAGCTGGAACATTTATTTATCAAACAGTAGGAACAATCGATTTTATTGTTATTTTAGCTGGAGCGAAGCGTCCATAGGTTTACAAATTTCTACTCAGGTCAACATTCAGGAAGAAAACTGAATTGGTTGTATAATATGTCCAAAGGAGAACTCAATACAAACTGTTTTAAAAATAGGTAAGTATATGTACTAAGCGAAAATTTGATCGTATGTGAAAATAAGCATTTTTATGATTATGTTCTTTAGCTGGTATTTGCATTTTAGCTATTTAGGTTTTATATTGTACAGACACACACAGAGTGCTGTGATATTTGTTTAAGACCACGGAGCTTCCATGCAAAGAAAAATGGATTTTGCATTGAGAATACCCTGCTTAGTTTCACAACTGCGGTACTCTGGCCCTATGTATGTATACCTACATAGGGGTGACATTCACTGAGACTTAAAAGATCTATTTATATTTATTTTCTACTTAGTTATAGCAGCTACTTGCTGCTTGAATTTCCCAGAGAAATTTTAGGATATCTGCAGGCTTTGGGTTAGGTGAGTGCCCTCTTTTACCCGGTAGTCGCCATAGGTGTTGTGCCATAGGATTCTGAATTGCTATGCAATCCGCGAGCATGCGGATGGTGGTTTCTTCTCCCTCCTTAGTCGTTATCTCCCTTGTTGAAGACTGCCGTCCCTTTTGGACGTAGATGTTCGTTGCCCGTTGCTCACACATACTCAACGGAAACCTTTTATTGGCCCTATCCGTGCTGATCGGTCTTCCTAACACGGCTGTTCTTATCATGGGACGTCCCCGCACCATTTCTGAAATTTTAGAGAACTAGCAACCGAATATTTTACCATGTTAGCATTTCATATAATGAAACTATTATTTACACCAAATATTTCATGGAATAAGCGAGCGAAAAATAACTTTTTTGCTCTAGAGCGTAAAGTAACAATCCGACTTTGAGATTTCATTTGAATATAGGAAGTAATTACGCGCGACTATAGAAAAAAATTATGTGTGTTTTTCGAGCGTAAAGTTAAATTGTCGCTTTCAAAAGATCGACAACATCTTTCTCAAGCGGCAATCTGTTACTTTACGCTCTAAATGCACAAATATCTACTGCTGCAATTGTAGTTTTTTAAATCAATGTTTTGCAGTAGGTCTGGATGCGTTATAAACAGTCAGATTCTGTGTGTTAACAGTTATAACAAAATTTCAATTTTAGGTCAAATTACACAGATGAAAGAGTTTTTATTCATTTCACAAGATTTTTTACATTTGACTTTTATTAAATATATTGAATAGATTCATTTTGCGCAATTTTTTCCGTTAACATAACATTTTATTTTACAGGTATACTCTACAAGCCAGCACTTTTCAAATGGCGGTACTACTACAATATAATGTAGCAGACTCATGGACAATAGCTCAACTTGAGGAAAATACACAAATTAAAAATGACTTTCTTATACAAGTTATACAAATATTACTTAAGGCTAAGTTACTCAATTGTGATGATGATGAAAACGAACTTACGTTAAACTCAAATGTTTCTCTGAACTTAGGTTTTAAAAATAAAAAATTACGTGTTAATATTAATATCCCAATGAAGACGGAATTAAAATTGGAACAAGAAACGACCCACAAACACATAGAAGAAGATAGAAAATTGTTAATACAAGCTGCTATCGTTCGAATCATGAAAATGAGAAAAGTGTTGAAACATCAACAACTTGTAGCGGAAGTTTTGAATCAACTGTCATCTAGGTTTAAACCGAGAGTTCATATTATTAAGGTAATGTCTCACAAATTCCCATAATTGTATATTCCATACACACAAGAAATAATTAATATCTTCTGTATGTTTCTTGTGGTGTACTCATTATTTTTTTCCGTTAATTTATTGGGAAATTGAACCACAATATCTTTGTATTCTTATTCTACTCTAATTCTTCTACTTTTTATTTATTTAGAGTTTCTTTTTCCATAAATATTGATTATATTGCGGTTCTGAAAAGAACCGTTTGTTGATGGTTGTTAAAGTTAAAAAATGTATTAAACGAAATTATTTGGAACTAGTGTATTTGGTTACGGCTTTAGTGCCCTCACTAACGGCGCGTTTTGCTAATTCACCTGGGCCCTGATTCTCGAGTTCAAGAGAAAAGGAACGTTCACTTCACCAAAATGAACATTCCGATCCGCCAACGTTCACGCGGTACTCTAAAATCTAATTCTTGAACACTAGTGATGTGAAACGTCATGCGGATGATTGATGCTATGTTGCCAGATATTTTATAGCTTAAAGCACACCATTTGAAAGAAAGAAGAAGAAAAAATTATGATGAAAATCATAGAAAAAGTATATATTTATACTTTTTCTATGATTAAAATGCAAGTAAGAAGAAGAACCTGTTAACATAACCAAAGTTTGTAATTCGGCGGGTATTAATTTTTTTTTGTGTTTTTGACTTCTGTATTTTGTGCGATTTGGCTGTGAAAAAAGTGGAAGAGTGGAAGTATTTTCGTGATAAAGTTTATCGACATTGGATATGGTAAAAAGCTGTTAACAACTATTATCGGTTCAACTCATTTCAATTCTTATGTGTTCATTTTAGATGGATAAATAATGTACTTACCTTGAAGATTATTAAGAACAATCCCATAAAGTGCGGCCCTTCCTTCCATCGTCGATCAAAATTTTTGAACCATGTAATCTACTTCCACTCGTATTAAAAAAAATTAAAATAAAATATCCAAAGTAAATTTTTCAAACAAGAACCCAGCCAAATTGAGGTTATCTTAATTTCCCAACGTCAAAACCACAGCACATATGTGTGCTGTGGTCAAAATAATTTACACGAACGCCCGGGAACGTTCCGTTCCCTTAAATATTAGTAGTAGAAACCACTTCTCTCGAAAATCGGTGATGTGAACTGTCACATCTATTCAAGAATATGATTTAGACACTTTCGAGAGAACTCCGCCCACTTTTCTCATGAGAACATAGATCCTTCGTTTCAAGAATCTGGGCCCTGGAAGCAATAATCTTACTGCAGTTTGAATTTCTCTACTAGTAATTGTAGAACGTTTATTGTAATGAGCCAATCTTGATGCTTCAGCAGCAATACGCTCGAAAATATCGTTAACGAAACTGTTCATTATACTCATGGATTTGCTGGAACTTGTGAACTTGTTCCAATACTTTGTAAATATAAATGGCATAACTCTCCTTCCTCCAACTCTCCTTCCTCCTCCTCCTCCTCCTCCTCCTCCTCC
>CAJUYG010001327.1:0-42510 GCA_910591675.1 Galerucella calmariensis
TCACTTCCTGGTGACAGTAGTTGTCAAATGTAATATTTTAGGTGTGTTCAGAACGGAACAAAGATTTATCAATTTTGATCGCGATATGATGGTTGTTGATAAAATAGTATGTTGTCATCTGAAGTTAGATTATATTTTGTTTTTCAGTAACCTCTAAACTCAAGATAATACATTATTATTGATGGTTGAAGAGAAGAAGATATTGTGTTATTTTGAGAGGTTGCGAAGGTAAAAAATGTAGTTTGGTTGAACGATCTCACTAATACAATAAAGCGAACTTTCAATTTGTAATTTAAAGTGAATATAATAACACTTGAGATGCGTCTACGCTATGCCGCAAATGAACAGAGCCAATTTGATGTAGACGCACGAGTCAATAAGCCAGCAGTGTGCTTATAAAATCGCTAAAGTGTCGGTCTCCTTCAGAGGAAGCCAATGAGAACAGTGAGTGGGGACGTGCCAACCACTGTCCTCTCACGGCTTCAGAGATTCGGAGTGTCTGCCAGTCTGCACGTGCTTTCAAATTGAATGGACAAACAAGAATGTTATCAATTTGGTAAAAATATACCGGGATCGTCCTATTCTGTGGATATTGTGCAACTAAACTCAATGAATGCCAACACATATGAAGACGTTTTTGAAGCCCATGGCTTTGCGGATTGGGCATTGCCAACGGCAAATCGCGGCATAGTGGGACGCGCCTCCCATATTCCTTGAAATGCTCGTCGGTGCAAATAGCCAGGAGAGTAGCTGCATCTGTATAGTAGTTGGGACGTTGTTATATATGTTTCCCGTAATTTTTGACAATAAATATAAAATTCGTGAAAACTTAGAATGTTCCATTCAAAATATCGAAGAATTACTGTGACTCTGTATAATCCAAAAGTCGATAATCTGGGAATTAACTCGAGTACAATCAACTTCTGCCCCAAAATGTCATGGGAACTATCTCCTAATATATACTGACTCCCTGTACAAAACGAGATATAGACGAACAGTAGCCGTCAATTTAAAATTGCTATTTTAACTGATCAACCGATTATTCACATAAAATATTGATTATTCCAAAAGAGAAATATATCAGCTCACGATTAAATATTTGATTATCGAGAAAATCATATCTACAATAATGTATGCGTAAAAAGATTATGCAGTCCGGAACGTCTGAAACAAAAACCATTGTGCTAAATTCTCCGAAAAGTGGTTTTGCTAATGATACGCATACATTATTTCACAATAATCTGAGCTCTTAATCATTCACGCTCAAGATCTTTATCATCGTTTATTCCACCTTCACACTGATCTTACAATTCATCATTTCTCCGCGCCTGATGCATGTTATGTATTGTTTAGGTAATGTTAGTCTTGGCGTGTGCTCGGGTGGGGACTTACGTTACCACCGATGGGAGACACCAGACAAATCTTCAGTAACCAGCTTAAATTCATCCGGTGAACACCGCATACAGGTTTACTTCTGATACTTGACCACTCGTGAACGATAAACGATATCAACAGTTAGTAAGAGCAGAAACTTTTGAATATTCTCATGGACCTTGCGAAAAAAGTTTCAAAGTCGATCACAACGTTTTTTCAATCGTTATAAAAGTTTTGGTGTTGTTAAAGTGTGATAAGTGACATAAATGAACTCATTATTACATTACAGTAATCTATCCGAGCGACTTAGCTCGCAGCTTCCTAAACTGAATTTTTCTGATGACAATAATAATAATCATGATTTTAAGCTTACTCCTCCTACGAAAGGGGATAAATATTCTCTACGACCAAGATCTTTAAGGAGAGTGACAGAAACCGTGGAAGAGCCCATTGGAGAAGCTACACACCGACAAATTAAACCGCATAGACTCAAACAAAAAGCAGCCCCACTTAGCAAATATAGACGAAAAACTGCAAACGCCAGGGAAAGGAATAGAATGAGGGAAATAAATCAAGCTTTCGAAACATTAAGAAAAATAATACCCCACATGCAGGAAACACATAGTTTACCCGGAGCTAATGAAAAGTTGACAAAAATAACTACACTGAGATTAGCAATGAAATATATATCGACGTTAAGTGCAGCTTTGAATGGCTCAACCAAAATTGAGTCTCTTTCTGATTATAGTGATTTCGATTGTCTATTTCTTGAATCAGATGGAGAATCAATTTCAGATCAGTCTGGATCCTTGCTTACGTCTCCAGATTTCCCGGAACCTTCTTTATCCCCTGTAGATTTCAGTGATCCTTCTTTACCTGCGCTTTTGCACACTGACTTCACGGAGCATTCTTTAGAACCAGCTGATTTCAGTGATTTTTTGTTAACGTAACAACTAGTGAGTTTATAGTGTTCAAATAAGCAGCTTGATTCAATCACTTCCTTTAAAAAAAAAACAGGTAAATACAATTTAACCTTTTCCTCTAGGTAATGTATTTATTCGTTTCTAGTAGCAATTACTTTGTTTTGTATCTTGATTATGTAAAAAGTTTCACACCTGACCGTCAATTCAAGAAATTTTAGGTATAATTAAATTATGAATGTTGTATCAAATACAGGACGTGGTGAAATTTGATAGTATTGTTTGAAGAGTAGTTGTAAGTATGATTTAAGTATATCTCAGAAAACATGACATTCATGAGTTTGAGAGAGGAACTGCGAAGTGCACAATGTTTGCATAATTATTATAAAGTGAAGGTATTCATATAGTTTGGATTTTGAGATTTTTAGAAATAAAAATAAGTTGAGTCACACTCTTATATGAATACAAATTAATTAATTCGCTCAAATTTCGGAGGCATGATTCTATATGAAAATTTTATAAATATTTCCATATGCTCACTGTTTCTGCTCTCCTTACTCCTCCATCTACTCAGTTAAATCTACAGTCTTATGTCAGCAGTAAAATAAGTGTGTACATTATATTGTTTATCTAAAGCAACAGTTATACAACTTTAAAAAGTATAATTTTCTAGGGAACACATTCAAAAATGTTAATTCGCACCTTCGTTATCCAAAATGTCGATAAATATCCTTTTCGCTCAAATTTTAAAATGAAAAGTTGCTGGTTTTTCTCTATATATTTTTATAGGCTTTTTTCTAGGTCATACACAGACAAGATACTGTGATGTGACCCTATTTTTTAAACAAAACAAATATTGATTGAAATTTTCCAAACCTTATCGACTCATTATCACAAAATTGAGATTAAGTTGTTTTAATATTGTTTTCGATAAGCGATCTTTCAAATTGGAATCTAAACTAGGTGATGATGATAAATATAACTCACTTACTACAATGACAATCCTCAATAAACTTATTGCTTTATGAACTGGTTTATCACATTAGAGCCTAACAGCTTTATTAATGAGGAACATTTTGTTTGTTCACTTCAGAAAAATGTATTCTCATTTTCCAATATTTTAGGGGAATGAATATCAATAATCGATCGACCAAAGCTCAAATTAATTATTAGTAAAAATTAAAAACTCATTGACCGGTTGAGATATTGTAGATTTCATATCGGCAATGTAGTCTCCAATTTAAATATTTTTTTGACAATCATAAACAAAGCAGATAAATCCAGCCTAAATTGGAATTAAAACAAACTGAAGATACTTCTTGAAAAATTTTAGATATTCTAATCAATAACACATTCCCAGATTATAAAAGTATTTATCTCGAATCATGAGTACAAAGTGAAAAAACAAAAAATTGGAGTCAGAAACATGTGTTACGACCATAATGAATTGTTTGCTGTCTTGAGTAACGAGATATTCTCATTTATTGTTTAGTTGTCGAACTTTTCAAAATTGTCAACAAGAAAAAATATTGAAAAATAAAAAAAAAATTTAACTGGGATATTATGATAATTCTTGCATTGAGATATTGCGTTTATCAGTTTTGTAGTTTTGTGTTATGTTGGGGGATAAAAAACGTAAATAATTGTTATTGATTATTGGAAACTTTTCTGTTTAATATTGGTAGTCAAATTCCAAAATTATTGTGGTTATTTATCTTTAGAACAAACCTTATTTAGCGTACAGAGAATATTGGAATTGAAGTTTAAAGCACTCCACAATTCTTTTTTAATTTTTCTAGTTACTGGAGAATGTTCTCCACAATGCGCTATCGGAGAGTGTTTTCCGTGTAGCCTAAAAACAGAATATATTTCCTCAAAGTCAATCTAATATTAAACAGTAGTACATCAGGTTACCAGATATCTCCATCATCATCAAGTATTATTATTGTCAATGTCTGTAAAGCATTTGTGAAATATTGCTTTACCACCAGCACTAAATTTGTATTGGTATTAAATTGTCTCTCTATATTTTCACTTCAAAACTACATAATATTTCAACAGATTGATTTACACTGCCATAAATTGAAATATGAGGTGCACAAGCTGTGAACGATCTAAATTAATTTGTTCAAATATCCACTATACCTATACCTACATTTACTTAAACCAATAACTCAAAACAGACAAACAATACATTAACAAATTGACAACAGTTACTCAATGAGTAAAATACGGATATTTCTCATGGGTATTGTTTTTTTTTTTCCTCAAAGCAGAATTTCACTCTCAGCCTAGTATCAAATATGCAGGCTAAATTATTTCAGCCCTATGGAATTATGCATGTTTTGTCGATCTCTGAATTATATTTTGCCCACTAGTATGTCTGGTAGACTATATTTTTTCTGCAGCTGTCCCGTAGATCGAACTTTCGGTATGATTCATTACATCGAAAATGAAGCTTCACACAAATCGTACCGAAAGTAGCTATCCTTGGAATGTTTTTCTCACTTTCAATACAAAAACTTGTTAACAGTACAGACCACGCCATCCAGTTATCGTTGAGTATACTAGATCACAACCAAACATGATATTCTATCAAGTTCTCAATGAGACTTTGTTGTAGTATGTTTATTTATTTATTTATTTACAATATTCTACGGGAGATACCCAATTTACAGGATAAGGTTAGTGGTAGTTAGATAAATAACAAGCGATAATTTACAAAAAAAAAATAATACAATATATAAGAAACCTGTATTGAATCTATTATCATTTCATTATATTATTGGTATCTTCACTACTCCTATTAGTTATTTTAAAACGTGAATCAAAATGTGCTAGATCAAACTTCGAGGCCTATTTTCCCAGCATCGCTAAAAAACTCCAGTACGGTGGAATTTGAAGGCAGGAACTGACATCCATTACAGTCACAGCACTCAATTCAGAGAGATATGGGAATACATAAGCTAGATGTTTTCCCCTTATTTCTGCATCCATTCCTAGAAGTGATCAGATTTTACGTAATCCTAGGATATTTACGTACAGGGCTATTGAACCATAAGTCAGGGGCAGATTATTTGCATAAAAAATGGCAATGGGACAAAATATGCCTCAATAGAATCCTGCTGTGTAAAATAGATATCGTTTCCTGTAGAAATCTTGTCAAGAGCGGTAAAGACACTTCACAATATTTTTCGTACGATCAGGTGAAAAACGAAAAAATTTGCATTTGAATAGACATAAAGTTACTAGTAACAAACTCACAAGTTTATCAGTTAACTTTTGGTTATAAATTCGATCATTAATAGTTACTAACTCAATATCCAACAAAATGTCAATACAATGGGAACAATAATGCGAGTTAAGCATTCCGAGCGGAAAAGTAGAATTCAGCTTGGCGATAAGTATACTTATCCTATCTATCCAAGACTTTCCTTTAAAATAATATTGATGAGGAAACCAGTGAGAGCAAGTTGACAGGGACCATTTAAGAGAAAATTCGTTTTGTGGTGTCCACGATAACTCGATGCAAAATCAAAATATACCCGAATGATTGGAAAAATAAATAATTCAGAAATAAATTGGGATCGCAACGTTGTCCTCCAGTTTTTCATTTTTTTTCAATTCCAGGTTATTGGTTGGAGTCAAAACCACTCTTTTCACCTTAAAAATTAGGTCATTCTACAGCAGTAAAAGCAGTAAAAATGATTCATAGTGTATCACCAAATGTGGAGTTTGTTGTGAAGGGTCCGTTGTTATAGTAGAGAATTAGGCATTGAGAAAAATATCATGTATTGTTAGTGAACTAGTATATTTAACGGTCACCAGATGGCTTGGTTTGAACAAATAAAAAGTTTCGACAATTTTCTCCGAAAATTTTGATAGTGAGACAATAATCATGGAAATTATTCAATAGAGACTGAAACTGGGTGGAAACTACATCTCAATGTCATGAAGTTTTCACAGGGTGAATACTTTCCCAGATACAGCCGCCCACTTATATAAATCAAACATACGATACTTATTTTGAAAGTGCTGTGGTGAGAATAATGGGGGCTCCGTAATTTTAATATTCATGAAAGACACAATAGTAAGACAAAAAAGTGAAAGGGATATTACTGAACATGGATAGAAATTATCACAGTAATATGAAAACTCTCGTCAATTCATCACTATTTTATCCCAGAATAGTCACAAACCTTGAATTCCTTCCAATCATCCACTTATAATTTATTCAGCTTCCAACAGCTTATTATCAAATTCTACCTTTTTACCATACTTGGAATAGAAATATACACTTAGCTACTCAAAAGTGGAGGAAATTTCTGTGGATTACTCATCGTTAACTTGTTCATACTAGAGCGGTCAAAAAAACAATGACACTTAGTGTTTCTCTTGCAGTAATCTCGTACAAATTGGTGTTATTTGTTGAGTTAACTGTATAAACTCTCACTCCGTGGAATCTACTCATCATATGGTTTTAAATGAAACTAACTGTTTCTAAATGACTCCACAATATATTTGAAAAAATGTGTAAATTGCAAGTAAATTGACAATTGTTTCGATAAATATATCATCGTCGATGAAAGAGATAAATTTGAAATATTTTGGACATGTTATAGTGAGTGACATCATCAACTTTCACTTATCAATTTTCAAAAAACGGACTGCTTTTCGACTCTATGGAAACAGTTTAAGCTATTCTGCTGCACAAGGCAATATAGCAGAAATTATATAACTCATGTTCTAATGAACCAATACAATCCTTGAATTTCCCTTAGTTACGACGTATTGATAAGTGAATATACCCCTTGACGACGTTATATAATTGTTTTGGTGTTTCGCCTCCTGCCATACTGTGATCATTTCCATAGTAACGGGCAAGCTCAATGAAATGTCAGTAACTTCTTTAAAATGCAGCGCTTTGGTTCCATTTCAAGTGGTGGAATTGATGAAGAAATTGAAAATTTAACACCATAAAATACTACAAAATTTCATAATTATGTTTGGGAGCAGTACACGCTGTTTTGTGAACCTCGAAATTACAAACTATCTGCTGATATTCCGGATGATTATTCGTTATATAATCCTAACGAATACCAGCTCGAGCATAGACAATATTTTCCGACTATTTACCTCTTCACTCGACGTATTTCGCGAAACACCACTTGAGCTGCACTCTCGCAATTTTTCGCCAATTACGTCTCGTGACTCGGTGAATAATCGAATATTGTCTATGCTCTTGTGATATTAAAACTGAGTAGATCGTTAGGTCAAAAGCTAGAGTGACGTTTTAAAAAATATAATTTATTGCTAATTGAAAGATTTCAATAACTATACTGGTGTTTGATTGATATTCCTAGAAAGTTTAAAATGGAAAGTAAATCAGACAGTGAATTGAATACTTATTGAATACCTATATAATTTGTTCAATAGCATAACAAGTTATAAGCTTTATAAATGTAATGAAGTACCTATAGTGTTTTAGTTTTGGCAAACAATTTATACCTAGACAAGTAATTCATAGTCGTGGACAAAGTATAGTATTCTACTCGCATATAATGGCTATCATTCACTAAGGTGTTCATGTCCATTATATTATGCTTGTTGAATAATATACTATTGTTTCCACGTTATTTGAATGGAAAACAGAAATTATCGATTCGACACTTCTCAATAGCTAGTTGAAACTTTTACAGTATTTCATTATTGTCTTGTCCAACTATATTTTCAGTATATTTAATGAAGAAGGAAATAATCGATTTTTTCAAAAGAGTTCAATATAGACATGTATAGTTTACTGTTTTATTCAGGGGCATCATTATGAAGATAAAGAAACCATTCGTACATTTTATCAAATAAATGTTTGGTTTGCGCTGATGAAGTTCCTCTAGGAAAAAAACTATGGTTTTATCGGTGTTAATAGTTAGAATCAAGCCATTTCAAAGGAATATCGTGATTGCCATAAAATTGTAGTTTATCCGTTGAGATTTCATTATACTCGTGAACATAGTTAAAGGCCGTCGTGGAATTACAAGAGAGATGAAGCCGTGGAAAGTTTAGTTTGGAGTTAACAGAAAACATTTCGTCATTAGTTCATTTGTAGCAATTTGCAGATGTTATGTATGGAGAAAAGTTGACGGTTTTCCTTTCATCTTTCTTTCTCTTTCAATTATCTTTGATGAGGTTAGGTACTAACTAGTATTATCCTCCTATATATACAACATCTTGATATTATCATACATGAAGTCTTCATAGCCTAATGGCTTAGGTCTCTGACTTTGAAAAAGCACGGAATTTTAGGCATGGGGTTGCGTCCGTGGTAAATCGGGGTGAAAATTTTCATTCAATATATTGTGTCGTTTGTAATTACAGTAATTACACAAGTGGTGGTGATTTTTTGATAATTTCAACTAGATGCACGAATCTTTGTTGCTATGGAAAACTCTCGAGTGGACGAAGTCCACAAGTTGGATTTCCTAATAGCAATAAATACGAGTGCTAATCTAGTTAAAATTATAAAAAAAAAATTATCACCACGAATGTAATTTGGCGTGATTCTTTTTTTTTAACTATTTAGCAAAATGCAAATATGTGAGTATCTTCATTAAACAGGTTAACTGACAGCAAATTTTTAACGTCAAATAAAAATGACACTGACAAATGTCCGGTACCCAATGGCTCACGCATTCATTAAAACGAAGATCCCATCAAACAGCGTAAGAAAATTACCGCTGTAATTTGTTACTAGCAAATTATCAGTGTAATTTTGATGCTATTGGTCGATTTGAATTTTTCATCAAGATTGGCTGACAGGATCGCTTAAAGAATAATCTTCAATATAATTATATGTCATGTGACCTTTTCATTATCCACACCTATTAACCACGGGTGAATAATGTACGTCATTATACTTGAAGAAGCACATGTTAAGTTAAAATTATCAAATAGTCGTGGACAATAAAATACGAGAGCTACAAGTCATTTTGCCTCTCTACAAAAAGTATACAATAAAATGTTTTCATAAGCTCGGTTGTATAAATAAATGAAAAAAATTATAGTTGCCTTTTTTGTAGTGTGTCGAGTTTCCTTCCACAAGCATAATATGCATACATAATATATTAGTCATTCCGAAGTATTGCTTCCTACGTGAGCTTTAAATTTCCTAAGCATAATACAATCTTTCCATGTTATTTGAATAGTAACAGAAGTTATCAATGCGACACCTCTTAATATAAATATTTTGAAACAGTCTAATATACATTATAAAGTCATAATCTTTAACCGCAATTATAATAATATCTTGATTTAATTTGTATTCTTGGGATTGGTTAGTACCTTGTAGGATAATTATTGTATAATCAAATTGAATGTTTTACGATACTTTGCTTCCCATTGGAAAAGTTTTCTGAAATATTCATTTTAAAAATGATATAATAAATTGTCACCATTTAGCTTGGGAGCGGTCAATGCTGCCGTGTGCAAAAATAGGTCCAAGGATAAAAATGTGATATTCTTATTTATTTTGATCCACTGAATCCGAATATGCACGGCGTTTTTGCGAATAACCGGTATGTTTCGCTTAAATCGCAAATTATAAACAAATGGTTTTTTTAGTTTGGGCATTTTTTGAGCAAATATGGCCTATTTAAGGAACAAAAGATCTCCTGTCATTTTCTCTCACAATGTGTACCTTTTTGAGAAGTTATAAATTTTCGACGATTTTCACTAATCCTCGATGTTAATAACATATAACCTACTGAACATTCTTCAAAATTGGAAAATCCTACTTATTCTTACTCTACAAATTGGTATACTTCCACGTCCGGCGTTTGGCACTTATCGCAATTGACAATTAGGTGCTTTCTCAAGGTTGCAGGCAAGCCTTGATCACCGATCTGTTCTAGCGCGCATTATTTGTCGCTTACCTACTATGAATCTTGCCTTTGGAAATATCTAATATTTGGCACCAACATGAACAATATCATTCAATCACATAAGCTTTCTTATTGCACGACCAAATAAATCACAAAGTATTGTAACTTAACTCATTCAAATGAGATGTAAAAAGTGAAATAAAGTAACTGGGATATAGCGTATTAATGTACAATAAATATTTTTTCCGCCTACCTCTATCCAAAGTACAAAATGTAATGTAGTTATTCATTTTTCAGGGTTTTGTTGCTATTTTCACTTTTATTAAAGTAATGTTCGTTTTCAATGAAGTTTTTTATGGTTATACAAAGTAAAAGTTCATATTTATAAATGTAGACTGTACCGATTTAATAATAATTCACCAATAATACAGGATGCTTCCTGTAATCGTACATTCAAAATAAATGTGAATGCGCCAATAGATGTGCACTGTGCAGTGCGACATAAAATTGCCCGTATCTCTTAAGCCGTTAATATTATCGAGATGTCACTAGAGGACTTGATATCTCTGAAAATGTGCACAAAAGCCAATTATTGCATTTATAACTGAAAAAAACTTCCACCCACCAAAAAATGGCGCATCCAACATTTAACTTAGTCGGTACCTGAGCTCACAAGTACCTATGTTGGAGACTTGTACATCACACCAAAAAGTGTGCAATTATAGTGTTCATTAACGGTTAAAATATTACTAATTTCCGATAAGCCATTTAATAATCGTAAATAAAAAACGAGTTTTCATTCCCAACTTTAGAGCCCTATAGTTCGTTTAAAATATGTTTCAAATAGTAAAGTTTGAATAGTAGTTTAAAATATCTAAAAATAAATGTACCATTACATTTGATATTTTTGAAAAAAAAATCAAAAAGTTGCTACCATTTCAATTAACGTCATCTAGCGGCGGAGACAGAAGTCAAAAAGTCAGAACCAAGTAAGCGTTTTGTAGAGTAAATCATGTTCTTTCATATGAGCCCAAATTTGTTGAAATCGGTCCATCGAAACGAGAGAAATCTTGGTTTGCTTAAAAAAACAATTGAACTTCCCCCACCGCTTTATTTTGATAGATAGAACAAAACATTTTAGTGGAAAAGTGTAGGTGATTAGTGAGTAAATATGAAAATGATATACTTCCATTAGGCAAAATTCTATAAAAATCCCATCTTTCTACTTAGTGTTGGTTGTTCTAGCGGACGTTTGACAAACTCGAAAATAATTTCCAGCAAATTCTCTTGGCGACTTTTATCATGATTTTTTTTTCTAAATCTATACGACCAATATCTCATGAGAAATGGCCGCTCGCTACCGCTCAACTGATCACCCGGTACAATGAATGTAAATATTAGCAACAATTAATTTGTGTTCAAGAATATCGTTATAAATTAGATGTTTCTTTTATAACAACTTTATCAATATGAAAATTAAAACCATACTTTGTTTCATTTTATTGTAATAATCCATTTGTAACATTACCGCACGCTACAACAGGGCGGTAAGTTTGTGCAGCTAGTGTGGATATGATGGCCATATCGCACGAGAACGACGTTTGAGCACGACGCCGTAGGCGGAGTGCTCAATCGTTCGAGTGCGATATGGACAATCCACACGGGTCGAACAGTATATTTTTTCTACGACCCATTTAAGAAAAAATCTAGAAAATAAACATTTGAATAAACTGTAAAATAAATATAACTTGAAATTAAAAATTTTCAACAATTTTATTCATAATCGTACCAATTCAATTTTTTTATATCTTCACTAATTTTTTGTGATAAACGTACAGTTCTTGTTTAAAAGTTCTTACTTATATTTGAGTTAAGGCTTGATGGGTTATTTGACATTAGATATAATTTGATAAACTTTATTCAAGAAGATACAAACATTACAAACATAGAATATCTGATATAATCATAGATAATAATGACAATGTTGTGTCCACGTCATAACATGTGACGTATGACACATCAGGTGTGTTCCGAACATATATAATATCAAACACCTTCCCCTTAAAGATTAAGTTTTACAACGGGTTTAATGGGTCGACCAAAACGAGATGTGTTACCAACAGAAGTATCTGGGCTGTTTATTTCATTAGATGTACAGGTTTCAGTTTTATGTAAAATATTTAGGTCTTTAACGATGTTATTATTTTCATGAGCTGTTAACTCATATCTAATGTTATATTTGTCATCAGGATGCAATTCCGGCTCTAACAGTAAGTCGTCAGTGTTAGTCTTGGTAAATGACAGTTTCATTCAACTGCTATTACGTCTAACAATTCTATTATTCTTTTCCTTGCGCAACCAATATGACCGAGGCTCATCAGCCTTTTCTAATACTACTGCTTTGTGCCATCTTTTCTTTGGAGCTTTTGATACTACCCTATCACCCTTTTTAAAAATTGACTCAGTTTTACGGCTAGATTTATTTAATTGTTTTTCAACTTTTTGTTTTTGCTCGCATAAGTATCTAAATATTTGTGTTTCAATTTGTGGTTCTAATTTACTCTCTATTATTGGTAATTGTGTTCTGAGGGTTCGGCTCTGCAATATTTGAGCTGGAGATGCCTGTAAATTTACTATTGTTGTGTTATTATATTCTAAAAGTAATTCCCTATAGTCGCTTTTTTCATCCAAACTTTTACGCAATATTTGTTTGCCTATACTAACAGCCTTTTCAGAGAGTCCATTGCTTTGGTAATGGTGTGGTGTACAAGTAAGTATTTTCATGTCTTTATTTCTATAATAATTTTTACATTTTGCTGACAGAAATGGCAAGTTATCGGCTATTATGTATTGGGGGTATCCGAATCTTGTGAGTACCTCCTGCATAACATTCATTACTGACTCTGATGTTTTAGTAAATAGTGGACACATCTCAATCCAGTGTGAGAAGTGGTCAAGTACAATTAGGTAAGCTTTTGATCCGAATTCAAGGATATCTACACCAATTTTATTAAACCCAAGCTTCGGGATAGAGTGAGGTAAGAGCGGTTCCTTAACACCCCTTGGCATATGTTTTTCACAAGTTCTGCATCTTTTTATATAGTTCATAATATCAGACGTTAAATCTGGCCAATACAATAACTTTCTTGCTTCATGTGTTGTTTTATTTATGCCCATGTGGCCTTTGTGTAATAATTTCAACATTGGTAGTCTTAAAGATTCCGGTACAACTATTTTATTATTAATGAAAACTAAACCTGCTTCTACATAAATGTCGTTTTTACTTGTATAGTATGGCTTACATTCCAACGGAATGGCATTTAATTTTGGCCAGCCATTGTAGTAGTAATCTGAAATTTGTTTTAAAACTTTATCATTAGCTGTTTCTCTTCTAAATTCACACTTCTTTTCATCGGACATGGGTAAATGTCTGGATACTGAATGAACAGTTTCAAACATATCAAAATCACAATAGTCAGAATTTAAGCTGGCTCTGGATAACATATCTGCGAAATGTACCTGTTTTCCAGGGACATAATATACATTTAAATTATATTTTAGTAGCTTAAGGCGCAAGCGTTGTAATCTTACCAATCCAATTTTACAAATAGGTTTTTTCATAATTTTCTTGCTTTCGTCGAATGGTGCTAATGCAGGTGTTTTACAAATAATATTTTTAATATTATTAAACGTTTGTTCATGTTTTGGAAGCCACTGCCATTCAATATTGGATTTAAGCAAGTCGCATAAAGGTGACATATGTTCAGCCATATTTGGAACATATCGTCTCACATAATTAAGTGACCCAATTATTCTTTGTAATTCTAATTTATTTTCTGGGCTTTTTAACTTACACAGAGATTCCACCCGACCTGGATCAATCTCCATACCATTTTTATTGAAAATTTGCCCCATGAACTTAACTTTTGTCTGACAGTATTGAAGTTTGTCTTTATTGAATTTAGCGTTTACTTGTCTGGCTTTCAACAATACTTCATTTACGGCTTTGTCATGCTCCTCTTTTGTCGCCCCAGCCACAATCATGTCGTCATGACATATTGTTACATTTTTAATTTTGCTGAAATGTTTTCCTACCATTTCATCAAAAAAGTCTTGGGAGTTTGACAGGCCATAAGGTAATATTGTATACCTATATACTCCAAATGGAGTTGCGAAGCAACATTTCCATGAAGAGATTTCATCCAATTTTAAATGATGGTAACCCTCTGATAGGTCAAATACTGTATATATACTTTTACCTTTTAAATTCGAACATACTTCTTCAATGCTCAAATTTGCTTTAGGTTTTCGTACTATGCTCTTGGCAATGCTAACGGCAACGTGGCGCTGAGTGAGAATAAATAATTGATTTTTCGTCAACAATTTATCCAAATTTTCGGAGTTTGTTGTGAGAATTAATAATTTACAAATAGCTCAGGCAATTATTAAAAGTGTAAGCTCAGTGCATGTGCATTAAAAACAAGGAAAAGAGTGAGTAAAATATAAAAAGAACAAGTAAATAGGTTATTTAGTAGATATCTGGTCATAAATATTGTACGAAAAAAGAGTTGTTCTAGACCTGGTCGCAGTAAATTATTCCAAGGTGTTGCCAGATCGACAGAAAGAAAGAAATTTTGAGGAGAAATAAAATTTAAAATCATAAACGAGAATTTCGACAGTGAATAACTGGTTGCACGGATAAAGTTGAAAGGGTTCGACGGGTTGACTGGCCCTGACGCTTTGCCGCTGTGTAACCAGAAATATACAAGGATCCATAAACTAAAATACATAAAATGGACTCGGACGACTACCTGACGGACGAGGGAAAAAGAAAGAAAGACTACACAGATGATCTGTTCAGAAGATCGAAGAGAACACTTAGATCTCCGAGCAATGGAGAACAGCCGAAAGACACCATGAAAGATCAATTAGTCGAGATGATGAATATGAGAATGAGAAACCTGACAGGAGATATAAAGGAAATCAAGAGAGATCAGCATACAAACAACGAAGAGACTAAAATGCTGATGGAAGAGATAAGAAACCTAAGAGATGAACAAAGAGCATGGAGGGAGGAGATCCAACAGCTTATGAAACAGAACGAAAAAACCATGAACGAAGTCAGCACCCTCAAACAAGAAATTAAAACGGCAAATGAAAAGGTAGAAAAATGGAACGCGAGAAAAGAAGAAAAAATATAGTACTGCAGGGAATACGAGTAAACACAAGTAATCCCAAAGCTTTAAAAGAAAAAATGGAGAATTTCATTGAAAATAATTTGGGGGTATCAATAAAAGCAGTAGCAGCATTGAAATTGGGGGAAAATACTTATTTGATTGAACTAAATAGTGAAGCGGATAAAAGCCTGATAATAAACAACAAAAGGAAATTACGAGACACGGAGGAGAAAGTATATATAAACGACGATATGACAAAAGAGGAAAGAACAATACAAGGGATAATTAGGAAAACTGCTAAAGAGGAAGCTGCAGAAGGAAAAAATATAAAAGTGGGGTTCCAGAAAATAATAATGAACGGGGAAATCTGGAACTGGAACAGCCAAACTCAAGGGCTGGAAAAGTACGACAAAAGCAGAAGCAGAATAACTCAAATGACAGCAAGAAACTAACATTGAAAAACAACAGAGCACAGGAAAAAGGAGAGACGACAAATGCAAAGAAAGAGGTTATGAAAATTGCAACCTGGAACATAAAAAGTTTAAATGGAAAAGAGAACGAGTTAACAGAAGAATTTGAAAAACTAGACTTGGATATTCTTGGAAACAAAAAGGAAGGGGAAACATACGGAGGAATTGAAAAATGGGCATCTCATGCTATTAAGTGGTGTAAAGGAGGAAGATAGAGCTGGAAGAGGTGTGGGTTGTATAATAAAAAGCAGATATACGAAAAATGTGAACAAATGGGAGTACATATCCCACAGAATATTGTACATAGAATTAAAAATGGAAAAAGAAGAAAAACTACATATTTTAATATTATATGGCCCAAATGAAGACGAAGTAGCAAACAAGAAGGATGAATTCTGGAAAGAAGTAACACAAGAGATTGAAGACTTGAGGGGAAAAAGACTAATATTAGGGGATCTCAATGGAAGAGTCGGGGTACAGGATGAAAAATCGAGAGATGTCATAGGAAAATTCGGTGAAAATGTGAGAAATAACAACGGCAACAGAATAATTGATTTCTGTATTCAGAATAACATGCTAGTTATGAATGGATTTTTCCAACACAAAGATATCCATAAGTATACTAGAGAGGTAAAAAGCAGAAATGAAAAATCGATTATAGACTATGCAGTGATTGACAGGAGATATGGAAGAGAAATAATAGATGTTAGGACTAAAAGGGAACCAGAAATAGGCAGCGACTACTACCTTGTAGAAATAAAAGCAAAGCTGTTAGTACAAAACAACACAAACAAGAGAGGACAATTTCCAGCATCCAAAGGTAAAACGCAGGAAGCGATAAAAACATATAGGCTAGCCAACAAAGAAGTAGCAAACAAATACAGAGAAGAAGTATACAAAATACTCCATGAAACAGAAAACGACCAGAGAAATAACATAGAACAGGTCTGGAGTTGGTATAAAAACGCACTAATACAAGCTGCAAAGGATATATGTGGAGTGACAAAAATTTGCAGGAATAGACACACGAAAAGGACTTCATGGTGGACAGAAGAGGTTAAAAGAGAAGTTAAGGAGAAAAAATCAAAATGGAAGCAATATTTGAAGGAAGGTACACCAGGATCTTATAATATATACAAAGAACAAAGGCAAAGGAGGCAAAGGAGGCAAAGAGACAATCATGGGAGCAATTTGGAACAAAAATGGAAAATGACTACCACACCAACCAAAAGCTGTTTTACAGAGTTTTAAAAAACGCAAGAACGGGAGGCAAACAGGATAATATCAAGCAAATATTGGATAAAGAAAATAATATTCTAACGGAGGAAAATGAAATAATGGAAAGATGGAGGCAATATTTCCACGAATTGTTAAGCCTACAGATTCATAATGAGGAAGACCTAGAGAAACAAGTTCAATTTCAATGTGAAAAAGGAGAAGGAGAAATATCAAATAAGGAAGTCCTGGAAATTATAAAGGGGTTGAAAAAAGGCAAGTCAGCAGGTCACGATCAAATCACAGCTGAATTGATGAAAAATATGGGAGAAAAAGGATTGGATGTTTTAACACAAATAAATAACAAAGTATGGAGAGAAGGAGTTGTCCCACAAGACTGGAAGACCGGAATAATAGTTCCTATACACAAAAAGGGCGACAAAAGGGATTGTTCAAATTACAGAGGTATTACATTGTTAAGTATCCCCTCCAGGGCCTACGAACGGATATTGGAAAAGAAACTTACAATGCAAACCGGAGAATTGTTGGAACAATCACAAAGTGGATTCAGGAAAGGGCGTAGTATCAACGACCATATTTTTACGATTAAACAAGTGACACAGAAAGCAATGGAAAGAAATTTGGAAATATACCAGGGGTTCGTTGATCTGGAAAAGGCGTTTGACAGAGTGCCAAGAAATGAAATTAAAGATGTATTAAACAAAAGAAACGTAGATAAACAATTGGTGAATGCTATAATGAGCCTACATGACGACAATACAATATATGTAAGAACAGACAACATGGTGTCAAAGGATTTTTCAATCAATAGTGGTCTAAGACAAGGAGGAGTATTAAGCCCATTATCACTCAACTTAATATTAGATGATGTGATGAAAGATACCAGAGAACATACTAAGCAATTGTATATTGGACACCGACATCTACAGCCCGTTTATCTACGTGAATGCGCTTTTGCAGATGACCTTGCAATATTCGCAGAAAACGAAAAGGATCTGCAAAGGAACCTGGACATTTGGAATGCGAAGCTAGAAAATAAAAACCTAAAAATAAATGAAGAAAAGACAAAAGTAATGGTGACAGGAAAAAAAGATACCCAAATAAATGTAAATCTCAATGGAAAACATGTGGAACAAGTAGAAAATATCAGATACCTAGGAGTAAACATCAATAATGAAGGGAACCATGACATAGAAATAACTACAAGAATAGAAAATGCTTCAAAGGTGTACCATAGTCTTAAAAACTCGTTCATTGGAAAGAAAGAAATCTCGGTTAAAACGAAAATGACTATATATAGAACTATATTTCTCCCTTTATTAATTTTTAGATGCGAGAGCTGGGTACTGACGAAGAGGATGGAAAGCAAATTACAGAGTATGGAGATGAAATACCTTCGGAAAGTCGCAGGTATTACAAGGAGAGACAGAATACGAAGTTCAGTAGTGAGAGAAAACCTTAATGTTCTACCTGTAATACAAATAATACAAGATAGACAATTAAAATGGTTTGGACACTTAACTAGATTAAGCAACAACATAGTGAAACAGATATGGGAAGCAAAAAGACATGAAAGCAGAACCAGAGGAAGACCAAGGAAAACATGGGACGATAATGTAGAAAAGGTTTTGAGAAACAAAGGTATAACTCTAGCGGAAGCACGAACCAAAGCAAGAAACAAGAAAACATGGAGAGCTTTTATATATAATGATTAAGCCAAATTTGATCACCTTACACCTTCGGGTAGATAGGTTTAGATTATATATATATATATATATACTATGCTCTTGTTTAAATCTGATGGATCTAAACATAGCCTGATTTTACCATTAGATTTTTCTACTAGTACAATTCTATTTATACTAGCATGAGCATCAATTTTTTCCACCTCCACTAGCCTATCTATTTCAGCTTTATATGCCTCTCTAATAGCTAAAGGGGGATAACTAACCGGCTCAAAATTTTCATTGGTTGTTATGTGGCACTTGCCAGGAAATAAACCTGCACCTGAGAACACATCAATATTATCTTTGATGAATATATTTTGTCGAAACTGAGAGCTCTGGTTCCTACTTTGTTCGCTAGTTCTGCAGAAATCGATTGCCTTCTTCAAAGTCAACTTATCTATTCTCAGCAAGGCTTCTCTCGTTGTTGGGTCTCTTATCCCAATCACTATTTTGTCACGTAAAGCTTTTTCTTCAACTGTTTCTGTCTGGTCTATCATGTTGAAGTTGCAAGACTTTACCAGATGTTTACAGTCTGTTAAAAATTGCTCGAAGGTTTCTCCCTCTTTCTAAACTCGTTTTGAAAAGTTATACTTCTCAAAACACTCATTCACTCTTGGGTTTACGTAATTACCAATTGTGTCCAACATGAAATTATAATTCTCGGTCTGTTCTTCCGGGATATCAAATGTAGCCATAGTTTTTGCCGCTTCTATACCAATCATATTCCGAAGTATCGATAATTTTACTTTATCGAAACCTCGTGTTGGCCTGTTGCCATCAAGTAGTCCTCGAACGCCGTTCTCCAAAATTTCAATCCAATTGCGGCGTTCGAGCTTTGTATATCAAAATCTGGAAGCAGTTTTACGCCTAAATTTGCCATGCTTCTGTTTGATTTGAATTTCTTCTGGTTTTAAACTTAACCTCAATTTATAGTATTTTTGTTTATCTACTAATACCAATAACTATTTTCACTTATATCTACGTTAGTCGCAGCGCCATGTTTAAAAGTTCTTACTTATATTTGAGTTAAGGCTTGATGGGTTATTTAACATTAGATATAATTTGATAAACTTTATTCAAGAAGATACAAACATTACAAACATAGAATATCTGATATAATCACAGATAATAATGACAATGTTGTGTCCACGTCATAACGTGTGATAATATATATATATATATATAATAATGAATATTCCGCTAAATATTTCAAGCGTCTGCCTGTTGTCATTATCAATATCAAGCAGAATAATTATTCAAAAATAAAATTAACAATTGAAAAAAAAATTCTTCACGCGAAATCGAACCCGGGTCTACCGCGTGAGAGTCTGGAATGTTTACCACTCGACTACCGAGTTTCATATTAAGCATACCTCAGAAGTATTACATACTTTTATAAGAACTGACGTCCATCGGTAGTCCCCTAAATACACATTTTATTCTGCTTTTAGCATTTGTTATTAATGTATACGGATTATTTTATTCAAGTGTATTTTTGTAAATAGATATTCTTGATCCAGTACCTCTGGGAGAGACTTTTTTGACAAGTTATTTTGACGTTTCTTTAAATTGAAAAAATGATGAGTGACGGGTACTAAACGCGAATGCTGATTGGTGGTTTTCATATACGTTCTAGGATGTATATGAAATCATATACGTCCAGTTAACCGATATGGCCTACATTTCCATTCTCTAAACTGTGCAGGAGATGGATAATATACATGTGGGTGTAGGAAAAAAGCATAACCGCACTGTTATTTTCTAATTGCTTAGCAGCTGCCCACTTTTCTGGAATGTTGAGCTTCGCGCATAGAAAACAGATCGAAATAGTGTCACTTTTTCCAAAATCGGAAAAAATAGCTATTTCTACACCCACATGTATATTATCAATTTCCTGCACAGTTTACAGAATGAAAATGTGGGCCATTCCGGTTAACTGGAAGGATATGATTTCATATACATCCTAGACTGTATATGAAATCCACCAATAAGCATTTGCGTTTAGTATTCATCAACTCCCCTTTTTCCAATTCCAAAGAAACGTCAAAGAAAAAATTCTCCTAGAGCACCGGATCAAGTTTATTCATTTACAATAATAAAATTGAGTAAAATAATCCCTGAAAATCGACAACAAATACTAAAGATGGAATAAAATGGATATTTATCAAGAGGACTCCTGACAGACATCTGCTTTTAAAAAATTCTGTCATATATTTGACGTTATAGATATACCACTGGTGTATTTCTCGGTAGCCCAGTGATAAGCAGCCCAGACTCTCACGCGGTGGACCAGAGTTCAAATGCCACTGTTTTTTTTTTAATTTCAATTCTATTTTCAAATAATCATTCTGCTCGATATTTAACAGGTAGACGCTTGAAATATTTGGCGGAATATTCATTATTTAAATTGTGGTACGGTACCCTTCGTGCGCTAGTCCGACTCCAAACATCTACTTATACAGTATGCGAAAACTCTATCCAGTCCATTCCATTTAAACAAGTACAACAAGGAAAATATGAGAAAAACTGCTTGGAAGAGAGAGAAGAATAATTGTGGGCGTATCTAGTTCATCCGAGGTGCATCCATTCAGCACTCGTCATTCTTCCAGCCTCGGATGAACTAGATACGCCCACAATTATTCTTCTCTCTCTTCCAAGCAGATTTTCTCATATTTTCCTTGTCGTACTTGTGCGTGTACTGGATAGAGTTTTCGCATACTATATAACAGCATCGCAGATTTAAAAAAGGAAACAGTAACATATACAAATTGCACATTTACGAACTGTAAGTTTATCACAAAAAATTAGTGAAAATGTTAAAATGAATTGATGAAAATATTAATAGAACTGTTAAAAACTTCCAATTTGAAGTTATATTATAGTTTAATAAAATGTTTATTTTCTAGATTTTTTTCTCAAGTGTGTCGTAGAAAAAATATACTGTTCGACTCGTGTGGATTATTCATATCGCACTCGAACGATGAAGCACTTCGCACACGGCGTCGTGCTCAAACTTCGTCCTCGTGCGATACGTCCATCATATCCACACTAGTTGCACAAACTACTATTAATAGATATTTTTTCATAACTCAATTATAGGTACATGTACATGTTATTATCTGTTACAAATTTCAAATGTTTTAGAATTAGAAATTCCTTTTCCACGTCTTCTCTCCTCAATGGCGAGTAAGGTAAGGATCCGTTGTTTTTTTCCATTAAATGTCTATGCTTCATGAAATAATAGTAATACTTCGACATCATTTGGTTTTTTTCCACACAGGATTTATTGGTGAAATATGGAATAGTTTCACGAAGAATATTGCTCATGTTATCGAACAGATCTTTGTTCAGGTTTTAGGCCAGAAGTCTTTTCCAAATCAGTTGGATACTTTACATTTTCATTATAAACTTTAATGTGCTCACATTCTGTACACAAAGAAACAAAGATGGATAATATTCAAATAATTATCTGTATTTCACGACACCAAAGTGTTAACGATGCAATTGATTATGAGAAACCATAGACATGAGAATCTACATATAGCCAATTTGATTAATTTAATAACTCGTCAAATTATCAATGGTAATACAACGAGTGCTTCAAATTTCATCGATTATTTCACTCAATACAAAATACGCGCCTTCGATTGGTTTAAATATGAAGATTGATATCTCAAAACACCATGTTTTCGATTTTGTATTTCGGCACCTGATTGGATTCGTGCAATTTTCCTCTCTGTGCATTTCGCGTTGTCATTAGTTGCTTTATTATTCAAAATCTAGTGACTGACAGAAAATGTCAAATTATTAAAGAAATGTTAGAATCATTGTATCAAGAAATAATCTTGACAAATACAACTCGTGTAATTAATGATTATCGAAAATTTCTCCTCTTTTTCGGAACAAATTGTTGTTTTAGGAAACCACACTCGCGCTTACGCGCTCGTGCTGTTTCCAAACAACAATTTGTTTCTCAAAATCGAAGAAATTTGTATTTCGATAATCACTAACACACTTGTTGTATTATTATCGACAATCCCATTCATGTATAATAATTCCCATTTGTGAATACAAAAATCGTAGTTTGCTGTCGGCTAAATAGGAAGGAAGAGAGTTTGCAAGTGGATAAAAATATCGGATAAATTACGTTACCGTAGCAACCCTAGCATTTAGGTACTGTCTGTTTACCAAGCAATGCACGTCAATTTGACAATTATAAATGTCAAAAACAGAATGAATTAAACAGCATATAACAATTCCAAAAAGTATGTCGAGATTTGGAAATATTTGCAAGGCAGAAATAGTAAGGGAGATTGAAAAATCAACTCCAGAAAATAACGAGAAAACTCATTCCTCCATATGGAATCAATTTAATTTAATTTAGCTTAATTGAATTGAGTTTTTTATTCATGGGATTGTCTTACCAAATACCACGCGAGCTCAGATTTAGCAGGATATTTTTTCCGGTGGTTTTCTCATGCTCACTTTCATTGGCAATTTAACTCGATCTGTTCAGGCAAAATCACTCGAGCTACGCTCTCGTGATTTTGCCAGAACAGCTCTCGTTAAATTGCCAATGAAAGTAAGTATTCGAAAACAACCACAAAAAATATCCGGCTAAATCTGAGCTCTTGTGGTATTACCCCCGATAATTTTTTCTTTTCCACGAAAACTTGTTTATTCCGCAACAATATGAAAACAAACCGATTGATGAAATCACGAGTTCGTTAGGACGTTATCTAAATTCGTTTCGTTTTTGCCTCAAATAACAAGTTAGTATTTATTTGTATGAAATATTATCTTGGGTGATGGCACTGAATCGGTTTGTGTTCATTTTTCAATAAACTTCGAAGCACTTTTAATTGTTAATAATGACAAATTCAAAGTAAGATTTCGACGTTTCAATGTGAACAAGGTATTTTCCTACGATCACATAGGAAAGTGACATATATCGCACTGTCTAGTTCTATGGAAAGTGGCCTTTATTCATACGCGTACGGAAAAAAAACTCATCCGTACGTGTACGGATAAAAAAGCTGTCAAAATATGTATTATCTTTATCAAGATTGATCACTGGCAAGCTGTCAAATATATAAATTTCAATTAGATTTACCTAGGTGATATCCAAATTTGAAGCAATCTATTTGAAAATTGAAATGTTTGTCATTTTCTTGATAAAAAAAAATAATGGGAGCGGTCGAGGATCGAACCCGCGTACTCTTCGACAGAAGATCGATGTTGTACCAACTAAACTAAACCACCTGTTAAAATAATCGGAAAATGTAATCATCTTGAAAGGTATTTATGATAAGTATGTATGAAGTATAATGAACAATAATAATTTCTCTTTCAATTTCCATAATCATCCAACCAATTAATGATTGTAATAACCTTTCTATATCATATAGTTGAACTACTTGAATCTTTGTCACTAATGATAGTTATTGTTAATTTTCACTTCAATTGTAACATTTTGTGTATTAATATGTCAGATGTTGATCACTCATTATTTGGTGAAATTATCACGTGATCGTAGGAAAATTAAGGTACATTACTCGCGCAAAAATGATTTTACACACTCGTTATGTGATATACTATATCGATGAGGAAGCAGTTTTATCAGTAGTGATAATCTAAGTATTTCAAAATAATCAGGTTATATATACATCGATAACTTGTTGCATAATCACGAAGAGTGTCAGTTTGAACGTTTAAATAATTCGACCGCGGAGCGGGAGGATTATTCTGTCAAACTGACACAATGCTGACACTGACACAATGCAGGAAGTTTGAGGTGTATAACCGTATTTATTTTGAAGTACGTATTGTATTTGTTACGATTATTTGTTGAGTGAATATAAACCATTTATTCATTTAGATACAAATTGATACAATGGAAATTACAATTCAAATCGCCTCATTTTTGATAAACGTCAGAATTTGACGGTAATGTTAGTTTGTGTGTTGTTGTATATTGATGTCAACGTGGTTACTATGGAAATTAAGTTATTGTGAAATTTTCGATTGGTAGAGCTACTCTATGTATTATCAGGTCTTATCGAAATTATACGGGATAACAACTGAATTGATCGTTCTGATTGGTTAAAACTAATACGAAAAAAATAATCAGTATAATACTGAATAATTGGCTGAAATAATGTATTGCTATTGAATAAAACCACCAAAATGTCAGATTTTGACAAGGTTAAAAAATAATCATTTATTTTTTATGCGTTACGATTTTTAAATTTTTTCAATACTTTCCCTTGTTTCTAGTATGATGAAATTAGGAGAAGTATAAAGACTAATATTCATTTCAGATTATTATTTAAACCTTGTTTTACTAGAGCGTAGGGAAATTACAATATTTGACATCAAATCCGAGGTAAATAAATGAAGGTGCCGCCGATGTAGTTCATTGGCAATGAAAATAGTTTTATTACCAATTTAATTTCTATTTAAAAAAAGTTTTTGTGTAAAATTTGCTTACCGAATCTCCTTAGAGCTTGAAGAATTTTATTGATATTCCGGAAATTTTCCTTAGTTGCGAATTATGGAAATTCGCAATTTGGGAAAATTTACCAAAAATAATTCGTACTCTAGGGAGATTATAAGTGATAATTTTTTCACGCTGTTTGATTGGATCTTAGTTTGAATGAATGCGTAAGCCATTGGGTACCGGATATTTGTCAGTATCAGTTTTATTTGACGTTGAAAATTTGCTGTCAGTTAACCTGTTTAATAATAGCTATTTACCTAACAAGTGCGGAAAATGAATTTTTGCGCACGAGTCTACCGTTCACCGACGCGTAGCGGAGTTCGGTGGAGCAGCCCAGTGCGGAAAAACATTTTCCGCAAGTGTTAGGTACAATACTTTTTCTACGAGCGTGAGGAAAGTCAACAAAGCTAATCAAAAGTTGAGATATTTTTATCTGATTATAAGTGCTCATAGTTTATTCAGAAACATATTTTATTAGATTATTGATAAAGTAAACATAAAGTAAGATATTATTAACAATAATAGTTACATGTCATAATCTAATACCTGATTATTCATATTATAATTTATTGTAAAATTACAATTATTTGTATTACTTGAATTTATAGCAGATGCTAGTTGCTTGTTGAATGGCTGTAATTTTGGATCTGTCGCTCTTTGTTTCCACACGGTGCGGAAAATTATTTCCACACGGTGCGGGAAAATTAATTTCCTACACTAAAATCTGTGTGGAAAATTGAATTTTCCGCCCGCTCGTAGAAAAAGATACTTACATTATTCGCTGAAGATTTTGCTAAATAGTTTAAAAAATAATCACCCCGAATTACATTCGAGGTAATAATTTTTTTTCATTTAATTTTAATTAGATTAGCACTCGTCTTTACAGCTATTAGGAAATTCCACTTGTGTACTTCGTCCACTTGTGAGATTTCCATAGCAACAAAGGTTCGTGCATCTAGTTAAAATTATCAAAAAATTATCATCACTTGTATAATTACTGTTGATAATTGCCTATTTCATCAAAAGATAGATTTTTGTAAGATATTGAAATATTCCCAATTCTGAAGTGTTATCGGCAAATTATACTAGTCGAATTAGCTTACTTTGAAGTGAAAGAAGAACAAACTTGTTAACAGGATGGGAACAGTTGGAAATAGTGGAGAGGCGTTTAATGAACGTAGAAAAAATAAATGCGTGAGCAGGGGTGTTTCCTGATATATTTGGGGGGTAAAAAGGAGTGGAATTTTGTATTATTGCGATTTCCGGCGAAAGTTGACGTCGGAGAGACAAGTGTACAACAGAAAAGTGGTAGATCATAACAGATTAGATTAATAGCATTATACAAAGGCAAACCAGAATTATCTTTGAATGGATTGATTCCAATTGTACATGAAATCAACTGCAAAGTCAACATTCAAAATAGACAAATTACCACTCACTGATAGTGCGGCTACACAACACTCTTATAGAGTTTCCTACCAGCTTCAAATGTGGCTTGGAAACGAAACGACACCAATAAAGTGGGGGTGGAAAGAAGTTATTGTCGATAATTGAAAAATTCTCTTGCTGCGTTTCAGAAGATTTAGATGAATCTGGAGATAATTCTGCGCTGAAAAGGAGCAGCCGGGCCTTTGCTTAATCACTGAAAATCAATTATCAGAAGAATCCTCAGGTTATCCGAGCGATATTGAAGAAGTAGAAGGAAATAATAAACTTACAAAGCAATATTGAAAAGATAGATGATCAATTCACAAACGTATTTAAAAAACCTTGATTGATGTAGTTTCTTCAATTTAATAATTGCTAAAGTGAATATTTAATAGATATCTATCAAAATATTCATCAAATAATAACACTGAGGCTAAAACCAGACGGACCACAGCGACGTGTCACGACAACTTCATAAATGTGGTTGTGGCTTAACTCAGACGGACCACAGCGACGCAACTAGTTTATGTTTTTGGTGTTGTCATCTGTCGTTGAAGACGACTTCAATTAACGACAATGGTGTTCGGTAGTGTTCATCAGTTTCAGTATGGAGAAACAAGGTGTGGCCAGTTGTCGCATTGCGAAGGCGGTCTGTCGTCTATGTGTTTTGCATTGAACCACCAACAACGAAAATTTTGTGGGTGATACTGTCCACAGGTAGCGACCATCGCTGAGATCAACTACAAGAAGTCGTTCGTCTGAGTACTGCTTTAGTTCTATCGCATTATTAATAAAACTACGACCTCCGACAACTATCAATCACAATTATGAAGTTGTCGTGACGCGTCGCTGTAGTCCGTCTGAGTGTAGCCTAAGGATCTTTTTTTCCGTACAATTGAATAGTGAAACTGGTTTTTGAGAATTATTTGAAAATTTGAACAAATTATTAACATTCAGTGAAAAAAAGATGGTTGCAGAATAAAATTTTTTTTTTCCAATTTTTGAGCATATTTCTAAATAGAGACTGTATATTTTTAATATTCCACAAGAAAGTATAACCCAAGACGAAAAAATTGCGACATGAATGAAATCTCTTAGACAATTTTCCAGAGAATTTTAAATTGAGAAATATTCTTTTGGGCAGGAAAACGTGATTATCTCGGAAGTCTCTTGATATTTTTATCTGAAAAAATTTGTGGACTTTTCGGATACAAAAAAGTATACTTCAACCAAGTTTCGTCAAAATGAAATTATTATTGTGTAGATGAAAAATAAAAAACGATAAAACCGGTTTTTCGCATTTTTTTCAGGTTATATGAAAAAATTATTGAGACAAAACCTGTAGACCTTCCTATGATCTACCACTTTTCTGTTGTACACTTTTCTCTTCGACGTCAACTTCCGTCGGAAATCGCAATAACTAAAAGTTTCACCCCTTTTCACCCCCCAAATATATCTGTAAACACCCCTGCTCACGCATTTATTTTTTCTACGTTTATTTCACGCCTCTTCACCATTTCCAACTGATCCCATCCTGTTAACAATTTTCTCTTTGTAAAAGTGTTATTTGGCTGGAGTAAATATAGGCCAGTCGGTATGAGTCATTTTAGACCAAAAGTACAAGTAATTAGCAATACGGCTGATTTTTTTCCATAAGTACCTTGAAGTATGTAGATTGATATGAAAAAAAGTTTACCAGTCTATCGATTTCCCAAATTAGAAAAAAAATTAAAAAACTTTCTTCTTTCGAATTTTTTCAATATTTCACGCTGGGAGGCAGGTGGGGAAAAAAATACAAACGTGTAGGGAGAGTGTTTTGAAATAAAAAAGGTTTCCTGCGTTTTTTTCGTCCGATCAATGGTTTGTCCGCAAAAAAACTCGAAAAACTAAGTATGTGCTCCGCATCCGCACGACTCTGCTGCACGGCGGAAAATAATATGAATATTTAATCAGAATTGTTTTCTAATCTTTGGTAAGAGTTTAGGTTGTAAATAATAAAAAAAGGGTGATTCATTAATTTTTATATATATTTATTGGAAAAGATATGAAAAAAATTATATCTTAATTATCTCTCATACATTTTCACTATACATTTTGTTCGTTGAATATTAATCTTTATATTACATAAGTATCAAATTTTATTTTGAAAAAACCCGAATCTATTCTGTAGTTTATTGTATTAATAAAGATAATTATTGTTGTCGTTCATCCATATATTCTGTCGTTAATTTGTCTTGCCAAAAAACACTCGAGCTTTTCTTTTATCAGATAAATTTCTCTTTTACTCAAAGTTTTGCTCGAAAAACTGACATTAGATAAGAATCATGTCAGTTTTTCTCGTAAATTTAGTGATTTGCAAAACTGTTTCGTAAATTTATCCGATAAAAAAAAAGCTTTTGTGTTTTTACTGTTGATAAATTAACTCCAATGTTGAAATGTCATATACCTGGAAATTTTATTGTCACTTTGACATCGATGAAAAAGGTGCATCCTTTTTTATCGCGATAAAAACTCCTCTTCCTCAATATCTAGTAGGGAGACGTCACTTTTACACAACGACAATGAGTCGCAAGTTAATTAAGATAATTATTTTTGTTGTTCATCCATATATTCTGTCAATAATTTATCTTGCCAAAAAACACTCGAACTTTTCATTTATCAGATAAATTTCTCTTTAACTCAAAGTTTTTCCAATCACTAAATTTGCTCGAAAAACTGACATTCGATAAAATCGCTCCACCTTCGGTGTCGGGATTTTATCATGTCAGTTTTTCTCGTAAAATTAGTGATTGGCAAAACTGTTTCGTTGCAAAGAGAAATTTATCCGATAAAAAAAAGCTCTTGTGTTTTTACTGTTGATACTTGGTTTTTCATTAAAATATAATATTTATATTATATATGAGTAATTTGCTAAAAATGATTATGTGCTATAACAAAAAAATGCCATCTTGAAGCCGACACTTTCCTGTTCAAAACGCCGTATCACAATTATTTGTATCTTCATTATAACCGTACAATAGTTTATAATGTACTTCGCCGCACTTCAGTAAATAGAGTTGCGCGGATGCGGAGCACATACTTAGTTTGCCGAATTTTTTCCGGACAAACCATTATTGCTCGGACGAAAGAAAAGGGAGGGACCTTTTTTGTTGAAAAATACTCCCTTTACACGTTGGTATTTTTTATTTTCCTCTGCCTTCCTCCCAGCGTGAAATATTGGAAAATTTGGAAAAAAAAAGTTTTTTGATTTTTTTTCTAATTTGGGAAATCGATAGACTGGTAAACTTTTTTTATGTTAATCTACATACTTTAAGGTACTTATAAAAAAGAATCAGCCGTATTGCTAATTACTTGTAGTTGTTACCCCTATTGTCTGGCCTATCAGACAGTCGCAAAAATGTATTTGGCTGGAGAGGATTGAAGCTTTCTGATGGACAGACTAATAATAATTTTGGAAATATTCCACAAATCTTCTTTATCAATTCGAATAATGCAATAGTTGATGTATTATTGGGATATTGAACATTCCATAATTGTAGTTTTTTTTTAATGTCTCTAAAGCATGTAGCAGGTTAGGTCAGAACATATCCTGGAAGTGGTTTTTGTCCTGATATAATATGGTATGTGAATAATCAATCCTGTTATAAATATTCATTGGACAAAAGTTTGTATGACAATCAAAACTCCTTCCACTACAAACCAACCAAACTGTCATAACGTAATATTTTGAAAACATCATAAGGGTATTTTAAATATACTGACAGATATGTCGTGTTCTGAGATCTACTTTAATCACTTTATGAGAATATAACTTATAACATTATATGTATATGTGAATGTAAATAATACAACATGAACTGAACGTTGAACACCTTGCCTCATAGAATTAAGTCTTTTGTAAAATAAATTATTTGTGTTGTTGTTACCTATAGATAATTTAATAAATCGTATTATGTATAATGTAGAATGCCATATTTTGAATGTTCTATAACGAATATGTTAAATAAAATTTATGCTCAAATCAGGTGTTTTTTTATTGATGTCCTGGCAAAAGCTACTGGGTTATCTTGTACAATGTAATTTGAAATTATAATTTTTGTGGACAGACTAGTTGTCCCTATCAGGTTTAATAGGATTCTCGAATAATATCTGGAACTACTCAAATTTGCTGTACATTTTCAACCGATTCCAAAAATTGAAACACTTTTGAATTCACAGATATAATACCTATACAGATTTGTGAAATTAAAAAACAAAAACTCAGGAAATGGGAATTAAAAAAAACTGAAATTGAAAAATTCAATCCCATCAAAGCATAAGTAATATTTTTCGAAGCTGAGATTTGCTTAATTATTTAAATTAGAATTCAGCTCTAAAAACTGATAGTTTTTTTTTTTTTCTTTTTTTTTTTTCTCGAAAACTACTGTAGCTTGAAAGTGAAACACTTGACGTTATCCTGTGTCTAGAATCGAGTCCTCTCAACGCTTCTACGCTGACATTCTTGCTGTTTTTCTTTCCGAACCTTTGTCGACCTTAAAGCGTTTAACCTGGCAGTGGGTCCTACTATCCTCTTATGAAATGTAGGGATTTATGAGAGCGAAAATTTCCAAAGGAGTGCAAATAGTTAGTGGGAGAATTGATGCCCGCTGAGGCTGAGGTCAAATTCCGCAAAACTACAATACTTGAAGCATCCCCGAAAGAGGGATTATCGTATCATTAGCAAGTGGGACCATATAATTCAGCGATTTTCAGAAACAGTCTCCAGGTTCGTTACTATTTCATTCTTTTAGTAATTGTTTTGTTTATAAATTAAAATCTTATGCCTTTGGGATGAGAATGTCCTTCTCCGCGTAATCCGAAAATGATTATATTGTTATCCTCCCGCGACCTTTTGCGGAAAGACACAGGTAGGTTTTTCCATAAATCGGCAGAGCCCCCTTCCAATATTATATACTTCACTCGATTAATGCAAGGGAGCTCTACTACACTAGCTGCTCTTCACTGTTGAAGTTTATTGGTTTACGTTTTGTGTACGAATACTTTGTTTTATTGTATGGGACTTTTTGAATAAGAGTTGTAAGTTATCAATTTGTGCAGGAGTGGTGTGCTGAAAACATTTTAGTTTCATGTGTTTTGATTAAATAATCGGATATATTTCAGCTCATTTAACTTATTGTGACATTTAATGTTAAAAATGAGCCCTAAGACTCGAAAATCTAAAACTAGGAGTCGAAGACTTTTAGAGTGGAGGGAAGGAAAATTATGTATATCTACGCGCTAATACAAGTATAAGATACATTAAAAATATACAGATCTTCGATGAAAAGAGCAAATTTAAATTGATATAGTTACTTCATATTTCCCATAGGAGTATGTACAGACCCACTATGTTTACCAGAGGCTCTTAATTATTGAACAGCTCAATCATATGGACCGATACACCGGAAAACAATATTTCAGATTATTCGAATAAAATATATCACTTTTCCATATTCTGTAATGTCTTTCTATTTTCTTTGTTGTTACAAGCCAATACAATTTTAATAGGGAGGTCGATGATTTCATTTGCGAATTCATGGGTATGGCTTTCCATTATATAAGTTTCATGTGCTCAATTATGTTCTACCAAGATTGCTCTAATCATGCTCAATTTCTTTCCCCAATAAAAAAACCTTTACTCGGCTACTCCCTACCCGGGTTTTACCAAGCTAGTTGACTTGTTATATACTTAATAAATACCTAGTCTATATTCTATTTTTATAATCGAAGAATATTAAAAAAATAAAGAATTCTCAATCACGTCCTTAAGTAGACTGTTAAAATATTCATTGGAGTTATACCTTAAGTATTTTAGTATGAAATAACATTTGTATGAATATATCGGGTATATACTTATATTTTCCTCTTATAACTTCCTAACAGCTGAAGGTAAAAGTGAATTTTTTTTTATTTCCCCACGCAGTATATTTAGAACATTGTTCAATACTGGTTATACAATGAGGTCCCCATGTATGGAATAAATTCAGTTCAAACGTCGCTTCATCAAAAATAGTTATTTTCCTAACTTTCCCGCACGCGACTGCAGTTGACCCGAACGACGCGGACATACATATACAAAACCAAAAACTATTAATTATTATAAATATTACTATTAGAAACACAATTTGTTGCATTCTGTAAATTACTTAAAATTGCCGGTCCAGTGGAGTTATTTGGTGTTGACTGATAAGTAGATGACGTCGATGAGGATGACATCGGTTGCAGGTCACATAAAGATGACGATGAAGGTGACGGCAATGGTTTTAAGTCATTTTTGTAGAATAAAGAATTTGATTTGATATATTTTCATTATATCAAACTCGGGTGGTTTGATAGTTGTTTTGTGACACTACTTCAAAGAATGTACAGGGTTATATCAAAATATCTCCATTTTTTTATATCTTGAAAAAATTAAAAATGGAACAAAAAACTAGAAAAGATGTAGATTTTATTTGATAGACTATTTCGTAAATATTTATTCATTTGTTGTAACAATAGTTATAACTTCCGGAGTTAAAAACTATCTAGTAAGGTCAAAATTTGCATAATAAATCTGCGCTTATTGTGTCCATCATCAATCCACAGAATTTCTACCTTCTATCAGGATCATCTTCACTCAACTCCTGAACCAACTGAACTTTGTGAAGGTGGTATTTTTCTAAATGCAAAACTCTAGAAATAGATGATTTACTGACATCATTGTCGGCGGTAAGTTCTCGAGATATCCTATGCAGATTCTCCTCATTTCTAGAAGTACATCTAATTTCTTCCATCGGTAAATTAAACATTTTTACCTAGTTTTTCAATATTTTTCACATGTCCAGTTTCACGAAAATTTTTTTCAATCTTGCTAATTGTAGACTGCGAAATGTGTTGCCCAGGGTATTTTCTATTGAAAATTTCACAAACCTTCTTTTGAGTTCTTGTTTTATTACCACAACCAAACCTCGTACGTTGGTCTTTCGTCGAAGGTGTTTCTCGTCACTAGGTGGAAATTGTAGCGGGAGCCATCTTGCAGCTTCAGAGCTTTACCTGGTACTGGTAACTGGTTTTGCAAACGTCGGGCGCCACTCTTCTTAATGAACAGAGATGCCAGTCCACGTGCGTTCCCGGTTGCGTTGGCAGGGATGTTTATTGCCAGTGAGAATTCCTCTGGAACGGTAAGCATGTCTTGTCGTCTCTCAGTGGTGACGCCGAATCTTGCTTTTCCGGTACCACCATAAGCACCCATGAACTCTACAAAAGCAGGATCGGCTACTTTCTGAAGCTGGTTTACTTCCTCATCGTGGTCACCCTCGAATGGCGCTAATCGGTTACGGTGTACCACCTTTGGCTTTCCGTTTGGGATCTTGCTAATACGATAGATGACATCGTTGATTCGTTTCTTCACGAGGTACGGACCGTCCCAAGCTTTCTGCAACTTTGGAGAAAAACCCTTTTGTCTTCTTGGGTTATGCAGCCAGACTTTGTCTCCTTCGTGGAAACCTCCTTCTGTAGCTTGCGTATCGTACCTTTTCTTCATCCTATCGCTAGCGATCTGGAGATTCGATCGAACCCTCGATCGAACCAGCTCGTGTACGTCGTCCATTCTTTTTCTCAGCTGGGTCACGTAATCTTCACCAGCTATGTCTTCTCCGGGTCGGCATCCAAATTCAACGTCGCAGGGTAATCTCATTTTGCGTCCGAACAGAACTCTTGCTGGTGTTTGGCCGGTAGACTCATTGATGGCGGATCTGTAGGCCATCGCAAATAGCGAGAGATATTGGTCCCAATCCCGCTGATGGTTAGATACTACTTTAGACAGGTATTTGCCAAGAGTTCTGTTCATTCGCTCTACCATTCCGTCCGACTGTGGATGCAAAGCCGTAGTTCTCGTTTTCTTCATGCCGAGCTTCTCACAAACTTCCTGGAACAGCTGGCTTTCGAAGTTTCTGCCCTGGTCGCTGTGTTTTTCCAGGGGCACTCCATATCGGCGAATGAACTCATTCAAAAGCACGTCGGCAACAGTTGCGGCTTCTTGGTTTGGAATGGCATACGCTTCTACCCATTTTGTGAAATAATCCATCACCACCAAAATGTACCTGCTGTCATTTGCTGTCGGTGGAAACGGTCCGGCAATGTCCAGGGCAATGCGTTCAAAAGGGCTTCCGACATTGTATTGCTTCATTGGAGCCTTTTTTCTACCTTGTGGTCCATTGGTCGTAGCACAGGTAGTGCACTTCTTACACCAGTCATTTACATCTTCGGAACTGTGCATCCAATAAAACCGTTCTCGCACTTTCTGGAGGGTCTTCTTCACACCTAGATGTCCTCCTGACGGACTGTCGTGTAATTTCCGCAGTACTGCTGCTACCCTTGTTCATGGAATCACCAACTGTCTTCTACTTTCGGAACCTTCATCGTTGTCGATTACTCGCTGTAGCAAACCGTTTTTCAGAACCAGCGAGTCCCACTGGGCCCAATACGATTTCATCGTTGGCGAGTACCTTGAAATCTCCTGCAAAGTAGGTCGACAGTTTTCCTTTTTCCAATGTCGGATTTTCTTCAAGTCGGGATCGTTCTCTTGTTCCTCTTCCAACTTTTCCGGTGTCCATTCGTCGCTGGTCACCGTGGTTCTTCGAATGGCAGCATCCTCAGCTTCTGTTTTGGTGCAGTGAGAGCACTCTGCTGGGCATGGTCTTCTAGAGAGTGAGTCTGCATTTCTGTGGCTTATTCCGGCTTTATGCTCAATGGTGAAATTATATTCTTGGAGCCGCTCGATCCATCTGGCGATTTGACCTTCAGGGTTCTTAAATTGCATAAGCCACTTAAGTGCGGCATGATCGGTTCTAATCACAAATTTCTTCTCATACAGATACTGATAGAAGTGCTCCACGGACTTCACTACTGCTAGGAGCTCTCTTCTTGTGACGCAGTAGTTTTGTTCTGGCTTGGAAAGAACTTTACTAAAATATCCCAGAACTTTCTCCTGTCCTCCTTGAACCTGTGATAGCAATCCTCCAATTCCAACAGTGCTAGCATCAGTATCTAGTATAAATTCTCCCTCTGGTAGTGGAGCCGAGTATAGGTGCCGTAGTCAAGTGCTTTTTCAAGGTTTCGAACGAAGTTTGACAGTCTTCGTCCCAGCGAAACTCCCTTGCTTCCTCTGTAAGTCGTGTCAAGGGTTTAGCGATATCTGCAAACTTCTTGATAAATCGCCTGTAGTATGTACATATTCCAAGGAAGCTTCTAACTTGGTGCTTGTCGGTGGGTCTTGGCCAGTTTCGTACGGTAGCAGCTTTTTCTTCGTCCACAGCTACACCATCCTTGCTGACTACATGGCCTCGATAATTGACTTTGTTTTGAAATAGTTGATATTTCTTGGGGTTGAGCATCAGTTGGGCAGCTTGCAACCTTTTGAAGACACCTTCCAAATTCTTTCGATGTTCTTCGAATGTTCTTCCCAAGACTATGATGTCATCAAGGTACACTAAGCATGTCTTCCAGGACAACCCTCGCAATACGTTTTCCATCAGTCTTTCAAACGTTGCGGGGGCATTGCACAGCCCAAATGGCATAACGGTGAAATGCCATAGTCCAGATCCGGTGGTAAACGCTGTCTTTTCTTTATCGGCTGGATCCATTTCTACCTGCCAATATCCAGACTTCAGGTCGAAGGTAGAAAACAATTTGCTACCGGCCAGCGTATCCAGAGTATCGTCGATTCTTGGTAGAGGATAGCTATCTTTCTTTGTAACATTGTTCAATTGCCGGTAGTCCACGCAAAACCTCGTAGTTCCATCCTTTTTCTTTACCAGAACTACCGGAGAGACCCAAGGGCTGGTATAGTTGAAATAATACCCTTCTTGGTGTGCGTCATCGATTGTGACGTATATCCGGGTTTTCGGCATGTCGTTTATTTTATTTGCTATTTTGACAGATAGCTAACCTTAAATTTGATAAATAAAATCATCAGGATCGTATTAGGCCAAAGCCGGGAAGGCTATGAAATTAATAATTACCAGCTTCTTTTCCTAACTGAAAATACTTCAGAACTTCCAAAATGCTGATGTTGTTCCGTGTATCCAGGCATATTTTTGTATTATTCAGATAAATATAACAATAAAATTAATATTCACTTCTCATAAATAATATGTGACCGTAAGCAACAAAGTACACTCCTGACAAGAACTGTCAGTGTGACAGTAGAAAAAGACGTAAGACACATTGCTGCTACGAAAGTTACGCCTTCATAGTATTTTAATCTCGCGATTGATAGGTTGCGCTGGCGCGTAATATAAACATCAACCAATCAAATTTTTGTAAGTCAAAGATTAGGGTTAACGTTTGTAAAACATTCAAACGGTTCATTATTGTGATATTTTTATTAGGATTAATCACAGACCTGCCTTTTTCTACATTTCTTCCTACGTAATGTGATAGAAGGAGATTAACAATCGATGACGCACACCAAGAAGGGTATTATTTCAACTATATATAGAAGGTTCTATTACCTTGTCCTCTTCCATCTCGCGAACAATTCTCTCCGCTGCCTCTCTTTTGGCCTGTGGTGGCCGTCGAGCCGATTGTCTTATCGGCTTAGCGTCGACGGTGTCAATTTTGTGTTTGATAGCAGATGTTCTTCCTGTATTTCCTCCCTTTGGTACAAAAAGAGATCGGTATTGTAGCAAGAGTTCTCTGATTTTTTCCTTCTCTTGCAGGCTAAGGGATTGTCCAGCCACTGCTATCATTTGTTCAAATTTATTGTTGGCATCATTGGAAGTTGTTGTTTGATGAATTATTGACGCCACTGGTACGCAAGTTCCAATTTTGGTCTCCTTCTTTATAGTTATGGGATGGTCATTTACATTTATAATGCGTAAAGGTATTTCTTCGGCAGCCATGACTAACCCTTTTCCTATCAGGATTTCTCGACCAACCTCTTTATCATGATTCCATGGTTCCATCATGACCGGTGTTCCTTCTTCGACGGTTCCTTGTAGCCTTGCCACAGTGAAAAATCCACTCCTTGCGGGTACCACTGTATCCTCCTGTACGGCTACCTGAACAGTCTTATCCTAGTGTGGGTGAAGGAATACTTCCTCAGAACCTACTCTAATCACTCGGTTCTTGAAGTCTAGCTGGAAGCCATGTAGGTTCATAATGTTTATTCCGAGTATTATGTCCTCTTCGATATCAGCGACAACGACAGTGTGGGTGAACTTCTCTGCGCCAATTCCCAATTGCACCGGTAGTTCTCCATGGACATTATTGGCGCTTTCACCTGTGGCAGTCCTGAGTCGCAGTCTCGTCGGTAAAAGTCTTTTCCGGGTGTTGACAGTCTCGGGGCGAATAATAGTCCTCGTTGCTCCAGTGTCCACCGATAGTGTTTACTTCCTACCATTAACTTCACCATCCACGTATACACTATCATCGCGACATTTCAGGGAGGCTATTAGAATGAGAGGGTCTTTGTTTGTAGCAGTTCTCGGTCGCTTGCACGAACTGCGTACATGTCCCATTTCTCCACAATTCTAGCATCTCACAGCTTTCGATTTTCCATTTGAGATGCTTTTCATCATGTTGACAATCTGGTCAAGCTTGTTTTCCACTTGTTCGTCTGCTACAGCCCTCACTTTGCCGTATACTCCGGAAGCCTGTGTAGCTGCTTCGTACTCCAAGGCTGCAGAGAGTACGTCAACCAGTGTCTTATGCCGAGCCAAGCGTAGAGTTTTCTGCATTCCATGTTCACGAACTCCGTCGATGAATGTCTGTACCTCTAAACATTCCATGACATTCTCCGGTGCCGATGGATAGGCAAACCGCACCAACCTCGCAATTTCTGCTTCGAATTCCTGCAGTTTTGTCGCGTTTTTGTTTGCGGTTTTTCAGCTGCGACTGGTACAGATGCTCCAAGTGTTCCAGGCCATATCTCATGTTCAAAAGGTAATGACCTATTACTTCCTGGAACCGAAGCATCTTCTGGAAGGTTTATTAAATTTTGTTGCACCTTCTTCCAAAATGTACTGTTAACAAATTTATTAGAATCAGCAAATTTTCCATGAGCTTTAACATCAATGTACGTGTGCAGTTCATAAAACTGTTCGTCGCTACTTAAAGTTGAATGGAGCATTCTAAACGCACTTCGGAGAAACCTTTTCCACAAAATGGATGCACCCACATTGTTCTGATTTCCTTGCTGCTCCGATCTATTAATCGTTTAACGCACAAAGCGGCAACCACGCGCTGTTCCTTACGCTTCAAATACATTTTTGAAATTGTGTCATACGTAGCTTGTGAAAGGCATCAGTTTTGCTTCGCATACCAACACAACTGATCATCAGGACTGACATCAGTCCCATGTGTAATGGCTCTCAAACATATGTACTACCAATTTGTCCATTTGTCATTACTCTTATTGCATTTTTATCAGTTTTCAACTTATTAAAAATTTCACACCTGGTTTTATTCTAACCTTGAGGTATTCTTTTTATTACACTTCATTCCCACAACCACGCTCTGATACTATAATGAAATAAACTTGCTGGTTATAAATATTCTTAAGTCATGTGTTTCAATTCGATTGATTTCTATTGATGCTATATTATAACAAATATAACAATATCATCACATTTCTGTTTTTCGAACTCCATTTTTCACTATATTCTGTCGTTACATAAGTTTGACATATTAAAAAAATGCAGTACCCACTATAACTTCTCATTTTAAAAAATCAGTATTTCGAATATCCAATTTCATTCTCTCATTTCAGGAATATCAGCGTTACTTAACAAATTTTTATCGATAGTTTCATATACCTAAGTAGAAAGCTGTTTAGAAAAATAACAAATGAAGTAACTCAATAGTTACAATATTAAACCCCAGCTGGGGCCAGATCAGGAAAGTGACAGGATTACTGACCAGTCACGCATATACAGGGTGATAGAAAAAGGGATCTCGTCTCTGGGACAGTTAATAAACTGAAAAATAATTTCGGTTTGCTCGCTAAAAAATTTTCGGAAGGATATCCGTATTCAAGATAAAGAGCGTTGAAGGAAAAAAATGTACATATACACATTTTTCACGATTTTGCCGGAACTACTGGAAACATTGTTATGCAATTTTAAATGAATATGTCTTGAAAGCTGTTTTGATAGCAACTTTAGGTAATAGGTTATCACATTCAACGGTTCCGTTCTGCTATAAAATTGAATAATGTTTGAAATCACTTGAAATTTTGAATTAAGAAAAGTAAAGTAGCTCACGCCCTCTATAATGAAAAATCTATGATAAGGGCCACTAGTCTCTTCACATAAGAAGTACAACCAAGATCACAAAAAGTCCCAAAGCTGAGGTGCCGACGCTTTATAACCTCCGACTGGTTGTGCTAAATCAATCATCAATCAAATTATCAAGGTTCTTCAGTCTTTCTGTTAGTTTATCAGCTGCTCCATTTTCCTTTATTCCTATTATGTTCTGTAACCCTCAGTAGGTAAGCTATGTTGTTGTTGTCGAGTCTATTGAAATCCCTTCCAGACATTCCAATTTCACATTGAAACTTATAGTACAAGAACTTAGTACCTTATTGGCTTATTCACTATCTTATATTAAAATGATTCTTGTCCATTTATATTTTCCATCCATATGGCACTGGATCCACTCTCCCATGTAGTAAATTCCCGTTCGAAAAATGCTTGGAGATTTTCCTGAACTTCTATAGTGTTTGGTCTCCTTCTCGCACACTTCCATCTTAAATACTTTTATTGTTTTTGAGTGATCTGTTAACCATTACACTTTCTATCATTCTAGTCCCAGGATTTCCATTTCTAAAATGCGGGGTAGGGTTTTTCAGGTGGTGATTTTATATCCACTAAGTTTATATATTGTACTTCCTGCAACATTTTCCACCATCATAATTTATGTATTATGTACGGACGTTAAATCTAGAACTACTTCCATAGCCGCCGTTGAAAGGGCTCCAGTAGTATGATTGGTCTTACTACGGCCGTCCACCTCTCAGAAGCAATCAATAGCAATCAATACAATCTCAATTCCACACATTTTATTTCATTACGATATGCATTACATGAATGCTTATGAAATTGAATAGAAAATGAACCAGCAAAGAGGGGAAGACAAAAACACCCTTTTGGGGCCGCAACGTTATTAGCCATAATGTGATATTGGAGGCCGAAAAAAACAGAAGATTCGACCATAGGAAAGATTTAGCACGCTTAGAGAACATTCTGCCGGGTGTCTATAACCCGATGTGTTTTCCTCACCCTTTTATTTTCAGAATGCTAAAGCTTTCAATGATAAGAGATTTGACTGGATAGATTCCTGGGCATTCCTTAATATTTCGGAATAAAATATCTCGAAAAAAGGCCGATTTTCATGGAGTGAATACATTGAGTAATATCGAGTGTGCGACAGGATGAATAAAACTTGCAAACGATTTCAGTTTGAGTTACCCAGTAACTGGCTTAAGTGTTTGCTTGTGCCCAATATAAATGCATTTAAATTTTGAGTGGATTTTGGTGTACTGTACAACAAGTTATGGGAGTTGAATAGGTAGGTCTATCTAACTGAGTTATTCAGTTTTACCTGTTATTTGATTCCAAGAGTCATTGTATCACATACAGTTAATCATACTGCTAATTATTCCAATCATTATTGCGTTATTAAATTATTATTGGGTACTCAACCCATTCGGAATAAATAGGTCAAACAGCGGAAGGATGTTATATAAATTACTCTAGTGTGTTTTAATAACAACTAGTGAAAGACAAAACGTGGGTGAGGTTTCAATGTCGACTCGATCGTATAATTATGTCGTAGGAGATTTAACTCAAAATATATACTGTAATGCACTGTTAAACAAGTGACGTATATGACTCAGCCATTTTTCATTATAATGTGATTTTTTCCTATGGGTATCATAACTACTTAAATGGTGCTTGGAATAAGACGTGTATAAATAATTCTAAGCGGTTGTAGACAAGAAATTCATCATTTCTGATTGAAATATAAATGCATATTTATATAGTACATCTTCTACGGGAGGCATCATGGATTGATTTGAATTGCTACAAGGTGGACAAGAAAACAAAGGTCAACGAACTGGGCCAACATTGCGTCAGTTATAACTCGTGAAAATTGGTATCTTGTTCTCCACAATTCCAAATTTTTTCCACCACCCTAGAATTTTCCAAGGTTATAAGTTGATGACCTATCAGTTCAGGTGGGTGGCTAGGAACCAAGACATCAGTTAATTAGTTTTTTCCTCAGCGAACTCTCCAATTTAATTCTCTTATTATAGGAGGGCCTGAAAAATGATGGAACCGCTCTCGTGGGTTTGACAACATCGGGAAAATCTAGTAGCTTATTAGTAACTTATATTTGGTTTTGTGTCGAGTGACAGTTAGCTCATAAATAAGAAAATACTTACAGGTGGGAAACTGACTCATGGCGCCCTGTATTCGTACGGGTAGCGCCAACTTGATGGTCCGTTCCCGTCAGTACCGCTAACACAAATCAGATGGTTGTGAGCTTCGCTAACAGCGTATCCTGTAATTTTACAGTTTTTGGCAGCATATTCCAAATTACTATAATTTTACTTTTATTGCAAAATAACATTTATGGTACATTTTTTGATATTTCATCTTAAGTTACCAAAAATCCTCAGCTGGATGTACACTGCCATAGTGAGACCAATCATCACTTATGGAGTCATTGCGTGGAGTAGTAGAACTAGCCTATTGACGACGAGAGAAAACCTCTCCAA
>CAJUYG010001327.1:57510-72971 GCA_910591675.1 Galerucella calmariensis
TCGACGGGTCCGAGGGATTTTTTTAAAAAGGAATCATCTGCCAGTAATTGCATCTGTTTCGTTTTCGGTGCGCCACCCTGTATATATTACACTGGTAGTTCATTTTATGATGAAAGCTGGTTACAATACTTTAGGTTGTAATTTATTTTGTCGTGCTCATGTAATTGAATGATATTGTTAATGTGAATGCTGAATTTTTGTTATTGATCTTGATTTCAAAGGCAGAATTCATAGTAAGTTAACGACATATGATGCGCGCCAGAACAGGTCGGCATGCGTTCGGCTATCGGTGATAGAGGATTGCCTACAACGTTAACAAAGCGCTTAATTTCGCCAAACACCAATATCTAACAATAATGGATTGTGGCTATGTAATACGGCCGAGGAGCTCAACATGTGTATTAGTAGCACTAATTTCAAGCATAAAAAAAGAATATAAAATCACAAGGATTATACCTGGGACAACTACGGGGAACCAGATAGCTCATGTTTTGATATCAAAAAGAAGAAAGAAATTTATTGATCTTTACAAAAAGGTAAACAATATTATGCCAGTTATTTCTATAAATAAACAAAAACAACATGTTAAGACACGTCATTACACACTAAAAGCTTTAAAATTAATTTACATAATACATAAATCCAACATGATTACATTTATTTTACAATTAAAATGGAATTTTATTTTTTTAAATAAATTTTAAAGAGTAAATCAATTTTCATATGAAGATCTGGGCCATTCAAAATCGTATACCTCCTCAATCTCATAGAATGCCTACCCTACAAGCGCCTGTTTCACTATAAATTTTGATTTTTTGAGTGTAAAGTTTTTCCATAATACTGGAAGAGTGTTATATATCATACAGTAATAGAATTCTGTTTGCCTAGCAGTACCCTCCTGATTCATTTTTGTTAGTCTAATCAGGTTTTTGTATTTTTTATTATAGTTGTGTATCATCGATCCAGTGGTATACTTATGTTTATTTTTATGCACAAAATAATAGCTTCAAAAGTATTAACAAGGTATTGCGAGAATCCCTAATTTGATAAATATAGGCCTTGCATGATCTCTAACACTATTATTTTTGCACAATAAAGACATCATTTGATGAAGTTGACGATCCCCATAGTAGTACCCCATATTGTAAATGACACTGATCAAGACCATAATATGCAATTCTAAGAGCTTCATTAGCCCTCTTGACAGCTTATTACTAATTTTGTCAGTATGATTTCTCCAATTTAGAGTATTGTCGATGTGAAAACCTAGTAGTCTTACAGTCTGTTCTCCTTCTGAAATTTCCGTTTTTTCGATCAAAGATGATACAAGATGAAAGATCATACAGAGGAACAGGTGTTGATACTGACCATCAATTAGTAATAGTCAAAATGCAAATGAGAATTGTGAATATAGTGAATAAGACAATTAAATGTAGAAAATGGAACGTGCCAAAATTAAAAAGATGTAAAAATAAATACAGGGACGTGGTAAAAAGCAAGATAATATTGATAAACAATGGAAAGAAATTGAAAGAAGTATAATAACGGCAGCGGAGGAAGTGATTGGTACAAGACACACGAAAGAATAATGAATGGTTTGATTAAGAGTGCAGAATAAAGATGAAAGAGAAAAAGATAGAAGAGAAAAAGATGCCAGACTAAGATGGATGCGAATTTTTCTTATCCACAATAAGCCCAGGAGGCTGAGGTGGTACAGGCGAAAGGACGGCTCCGAAGAAAAAAAAAAAAAAAAAAAAAGATGGATGCGAGCTAAGCAACAAAATTCTTAGGAGGAATATAGAAGAGTCAGAAAAGAGAGTGCAAAGCTGATAAAAAATAAAAAAATAAAATGGTTGAATGATAGTATGGACATATTGGACATATTAGAGAATGATAATAATAATGTAAAATTGTATCAATATATAAAGCAACAAGGCAGAAAACAAACTAAAATAAGCATCAAGGAAAAAGAGTGGAGTAAGCATTTCAAAAATTTATCAACGGAAGAAGATGGGGAACATGAAGAAGTTGATATCACTGTGAAAACTTTGACCCTCCAACGTGTGGGCCAAGTCCAATCCAGACTTTCCGCAATATTAGTATACTTATTTTCTGTATGTTCCTTGTGGCATCACTTATCCTTTTTTCACTTATTTTTTTGGGAATCAAACCACAATAGTGTTTTCATATATTTTTTCCGACATTCCATTATTGTGGTTCAATTCCCAAGGAAATGGAGGAAAAAGAATTAGTTTACTTACTTACAGTTCCCTTGGAAAAAAGGGGGAACATTCTAACATCACCACATGCAAATGGATATGATCCAAGCTTGAGAATAAAATGATGACAGCACATATGCATGATACAACTAACACCGTTGGAACACTAAAGGATATCCTCGAGGTGAAGAACTTTCGCCACTCTTATGGAACCGAATTGTGGATAACTTGATTCGCAGGTTGAATGATCGAGGCATATGGACGCAGGGCTTTGCGGACGAAATATTGTCACCAATGGTGAATTCCCAGGTATTCATGAATGTCCCACATGGAGCACTACGAATTGTGGAACAATGATGCTTTGAAGGGCACTTTTCATTATTACGAAAAAAAATAAACTAGTTACTTTCACGAATAGAAGAGGGTGGAATACTGATGTTCGGAGAAGAACGAGGAGTATTCAAAGAACTTGAATATCTAGAACTTGAATCTGACAATTGACTCCAAAATGAATTGGAAAATACAGCTGGAAAAAGTCACTACTAGGCAACTAGGGTTTTCTTGCAATGCAGAAGAGCTATGGACAAAACCTGGGAATGAGACCTGAGGTGGTTCACTGGCTTAGCACAACTGTAATAAGACCAACGATCACCTATTGGAAGATGCACCCATATTTCATATCAGTTTTCTTCGTATGAAACCAGAGAATAATATATTTACTGAGTGATTGAATGGATGAATGGTATACACAAAATAAATGCATGCTTTGAAAGTCATCAAATATCGGGGCTCATTTACATATTTTTTTTTATTTTACCATTAGGAAGAGCATATCATTTTGAGGCTCTGTGCAAAAAATTAGACGTCAGCGAGACTCCTAAGTCGCCTAAAAAAATTATAAACATCAAACAGCGCTCCTCTCCGAATTTCAGGCGTGACGTCATCGCATGTGAAATCGCTCCAGAGAGCGGATACCGCGCCAATCGGTTTTCGGTTAGATGACTACTTAGCTAGAAACAGTATTTTGCTTGCTTACCTATATGCTTATTATTATACGTTTTAGCAAACTCTAAACAGTGTTGTGTTTGTGAAATAAGAACGTTTGGAAATAATTTACGAAAAACAGGTGATCTTTTTCAGTAGATTATCAACAAAACTGGCGTATATTATATGTTTCAAAAGAAATTATTTGATTTGATCCAAAGTCCGGATCAGCTCTAACAAATATCGCTTTTTTACCAGAGAGGTGCATGTGCATTTTAATCTAATGTGAACATTTGGAACTAATATTACCTCCTTCATCAAAATAAGTTTTTCTTGTTCTTTTCAGCATTGGTGATTTAATTTCCACGACACATTCATCATAAATAACATTTGGAGAAGCTCCTTCAATTCGGCAGTCTGCAGTTAAGAAGATTACATTTTTTTACTGAGTAACGTATAGCGTTATCTCCGTAACTTTGTCCACCAGACCAGGAATAAAATAAAACAACTGAAATCACCCTGTATATCATTGGAGAGGGCATGTATTTATGAAAATATTGACATTTTCAATCATTCTTGCCGGAAAACAGCCAAAAACGATGTGTCACATAGTATGAAATTATAATTTAATAAACTCGTGTTTTTTATTAAAAAACTTCACAATCATTAGCAAGTCCACTTCTGGAAGATTTAATGAATCTGCTTTTTTAAAATTAGGTCCACACATTTTATTTCATTCACACAAAATTTTGTAAGTAATTCATAATAGATAAATTGTACGCGAGGCACGTTACAGTCAGAAGCGAAATGTTTGTGCACATTAACTTTCATATGCGGTGACGTCACAGTCGTGGTATTCGCCCAGCTACGGTATGCTTGTTTAATTGGTTGTATTAGGAGAACGACATATTCTATTGACATGAAATTTTCAGAATCATATTTTTATCCTTAGTACTTTGTTTTATGACAGTTAAAAATGATTTTAAAAATTTAGTAAACGAGCCCATTCCCGATTATTGGTTTTTGAGTTATAGATCTAATTAAATAACGACCTTCCAAGCTTCAAATCCCTAAACTCAATCAATAAGGTTCGCAACAACAACAAAATTATTGAAGTGGCAACTCCTACACCATCTTATTTTTGAGTATTGAAATCTAATTCCCGGTAGACAAAGCCGACTTTTTGTGTCTAGACAATATTTAGGCAGGTCCTACTTCTTTCAAAATATATATTTTGATATTTTCTACATCTCAAATACTCCTAAAGTGGCGGATTATTCATAAAATATAATATATAATGATAGTAATTTTTGACAATTTTATTTCGTACAAGTAGAATATTTCCCTTTTTCCAATTTTTTTTTTATTTTAATCCTAGGTATATCTGTGAAACTTGGGTTTACTTCCAATACATAGAATTTATTGAACTTTAAAGTTCACGTGGACTGAACTACTAATAAATGCAATTGATACTATGGAACTCACCTTCTACAGTTTATATGAAATGAATATTCCACCACGGTACAGAAGTATGGCTATTGCATATTCAATTATGAAAATTCATACCCATTTTGCTACAGACATTTTCAAGGAAGTTGAAACTGTTTGTCAAAATAGTACAAAACTTTTGAATTTTAACTTTTTTAAAATGGCGATATGGCCTAATATGTTGTATGCAAAGCAGAACAAAACGAATATTAGCGTTGCCAGTGGTTGGAAAAACTTAGTGAGTTCGTGTCCCTTATCTAGTCTTCATGTCCACTGGCGTCAGAAGATGTACCGATTATGTCAAATAAGATGAAGAAACACGAGTTCTTTTCACACATAAAAATAATTAATATAGTTTATATGAATTTGAGCGGATGTATATAATATTAATAATTAAACTTAGGCAGAGATTGTTGTCCTTATTATCATATGAACAACTAGGTAGTAGAAAAAACTTCCATTAACAACTAATAAGCGTACTCCAACATACCTTGTAAAGACTTGGAAATTGGGTTGGTGATTCGAAAGTAACTGTTTGTTGCTTTAGTAATTGTACTCACTTCTTCGGTTTCTCTGGCGCCAATACCATATATGACAAAATTGTGTAACGAATTCTGGTCATGGAATCATTTATTAAATTCTACAATATTAACACCAATTTTCACTTTCGATATCCCATCGTAAATTTAGATTTCGAGGTTGTACTAAAACGACGTGGGAGGTGTCGGTGCGATTGTGAATTTCTCATAAGACGTAAAGTATCAAGGATAACGTGGATTCAACAAATTTATATCTCGACGACTATATTTGAATAATTATCTGAAATGAAGAGGTGTACTTTTTTCACGAATAATAGTATTGAAGATAGCAAGGTGAGGCAAATCAACTGATGAAAAGGTAATAGATATCGCAGAATAGTAATTATTCTAACGCTTTTCTGAAGTTTTTGAAAAATATTTTTTGAAGACATTGACCGCATAGATAAAAAATACTTATAGATGGGCAACTGACCCGTGGCGCCCTCTATATATACGGGTTGCGCCACCTTGAAAGTCCCGTCAGTACCTGTAACACAAATCAGATGGTTGTGAACTTCGCTAATGGCCGAAAATGAAGATTACTGTAATTTCACAGTTTTTGGAGGCACATTCAAAAAACTGTTATTTTACTTTTATCGCAAAATGACATTTATGGTACATTTTCTGATATTTCATTCAAGTTACTTAAAATTAGATTGATTACAATAATAACAATTAAATAGTAAAGTGAAATTGAATGAAATGTCAAAAAACGGACCATAGATGTCATTTTGCAATAAAAGTAGAATTACAGTAATCAGTAATCAAGTTTATACATTTTATTGAATGAAAAAAGGTAGGTATACAATAAATGGAACGTTTTTTTACATATTTCAATGACAAAAATGAAGGAAAATGAATTCAACAACAATGCTGGGAAATTCTGAGCTGTATGGAAGAATAACTACTTCTGTCACTTTTCTTTTAATGAAACATGTTTTTTTAAAGATGGAGCTTACCGGGTGCACCTCACATTACAGTCTTCCACTATACGTCATAATGTCGACATTCTTTCATAAAAAAAAGTCCTACTATAAACAATAAAAACCAACAACGGATACTCAACACACACATAAATAATCGAAATAGTTTACAAAAATAAAAACTGGACAATCTCACGATGCACGTCGTAAAACGTTGGTCTGCAGTTGTCAGGCAGTTGTCAGGTTGGGATCATAGATAACACGTTGGGATGTCAGCGCTAATGTATGTGGAATAATCTGCAACTACCACTAACGGCGGCTGATTGACGTTCAACTAAGAAGAAACAACTACTTTCCAGTGTACTTGAAGTGTAATCCAATATCCGTAGGTGCCCATAGCCCAGGAAGTAGTTGTTTCTTCTCAGTTGAACGGTCAATGTCTGTGAAAAATATTTTCCAAAAACTTAAAAAGCATTAGAACAATTACTATTCTGCGACATCTATTGGTAACGCGCTTTATTGAATACGACAATATTACAGGAAACTGAGATAATACTTTATAGTTTCAGGACCAAGGTCTTGTAGTCAGATTCGAGTTCTGTTTTGCAGTTGGAGGTGGAGATGTCGGTACTGTCACATCTTTAACACTTCCGTTACTGGAAGACATGTATTGATTGTGATTTCGGAGTATTCTTTATTCCGTGATTAGCCTTCAAGTTCGTGGACGGATAACATATACCTTGTACTGATGAGGCGAAAATACGCCTTAACCGTTTTGCAAGTTATGTTGTCCGTGCTAACTACAAGCCAGAATGGTTGTTCAAAATATACTGTAGATTGTAGATTTGCCAACCCCGTTTGACTTCAAAGTGTAATCCAATATCCGTCCGGGCCAATAGCCCGGGAAGTAGTCGCTTCTGTTCTCAGCCGAACGGTCAATTTCTATGGAAAATGTTTTTCAAAAACTTATAAAGCGTTAGAATAATATTCTGCGATATCTATTGGTAACGCGCTTCATTATATACGACAATATTACAGAAAACTGTGATAATACCATTGTATATAATACGACTTTTCACATGTACAGCGTATCGTCAGTCCGCTCACACGAGCGAGACGATTGAATAAATGTGCCTTTGGTCTTTCAATCAACAAGCGGCGTATTTTCCACAAACCCCTTAATTTTTCTCTTCGCCTTTGCAATAAAATTATTAAAGCATGTTGTGTATTGTACAATTTTGTATGTTCATGAGATGGTTAACAATGGGCTCGTTTACTAAAATTTTTAAATCATTTTTAACTGTCGTGAAACAAAGTACTAAGGATATAAATATGATTCTGAAAATTTCATGTCAATAGAATATGTCGTTCTCCTGATACAACCAATTGAACAAGCATACCGAGAGCGGGGCGAAGACTGTGACTGTGACGTCACTATATATGTATGCACATTGCGCTTCAGACTGTATCGTCAGTCACATCGAATTTATTTGTTTTGTATTACTTCTTACAGAGTTTTTGTGTTGATAAAATAAAATGTGTGAACCGAATATTGATAATATGTTCTGGCAATAACAATACTACAAAATAAATAGCATTGTAGAGCAATATGCATTATTAATTTAAACATTACCAACAGTTATCTTTATATTGCCGGATTAAGTGTAATAAACCACTTTTCAAATACTTCTGAGAAACCTTCTTCCTTCTTTTTAACTTCAAAAACCAATAATGTATTTCCTACCAAACCCATTCTTTTCTATATTGCTTTATATTTCTCATGGCGTGTTCTTCCGATGAACTTTGACGATTTCTTCCCAAATATGTATATAACAAATAAATAGTACCTACATTTGATTCGTCAAAAGGTGACACAGATAAATTGAATTTATTTCAAGAAAGTCTGAACGTTTCTTTGAAGCTTGCAAAATTTTGTCCAGCACAGATAATATTTTTGTTCTTCGAACGACATTTTTTATTCACCCATCACAATTTTTCATAAGTCCTGGTATTCCACCAATATTTTCTGCACTATATAATGTTCCTCTACTTCATTATTCCCTTAATACTCGCTAAACCGACTTTACTACTTTTAAAAAAATGTAAAGTAATAATGTACTATATATTTACCTGTCAGAACTATCAAAAATGAAAACTATCAGCTGATGTCAATATTAAAAAGTGTTGTGTGAAACTGGGCTGAATCTGACCAATCAGAGGTCTTCAGAATTGCCAACTTAAATTCAAATCACTCCTCCTGGTTTTTAAATGAGGTATAAAACTGTAATATACCTATACTCCCTGTATAATAGATTAACCAGTGACACAAATTTCAAGTAAATTGATGAATAAATATTCAATGGTCAGCACAAATATTTCCCTGATGAAACTAAAGCATACTCTCCAAGTTTCTTTAAACAACTATCATAATTTTAATAACGATAGGGATTATATTATTAGAAAACGTATAATAATAGACAAAGAAAATACTGTTACTAGCTAAGTACATAGATAACATAACACTGGCTGAGTATTCAACAAACCGATCGGCGCGGCGCTTGGCTGTATCCGCTCTCTGAACGTGAGACTTCATATATGATGACGTCACGCCAGGATCACGGAGAGGAGCGCTGTTTCATGTTTATAATTAATTTTAGGCGACTTATAAGTCTCACAGACTTCTAATTTTTTGCACAGAGCCTCAAAATGATGTGCTCTTCCCAATGGAAAAATAAAAAAAAGTATGTAAATGAGCCCATTCCAACACACCTTGTCAGTGTCACGATCTTTGTAATTTCCATCTGAAATATCCCAACAACATATATTTTCTTCGATAAGACTTATTAGAATTTATGTATATATACTGTATGCTGAAATGAAATTAAATATTCAATATTTAAAACATTTCAAAACATAGACAAAATATGAATTTAAAAATTATAATTCCAAGAAAAAAAAAAGAAAAGGTTCAAGCTGTAATAATATTAAAGATTAAATTATTTTAAAGCGTAAATAATAAAAATATATGTAAGAAATCTCAGAAAATGTATTTGTAGAGGAAAACATGATTGATCATAAAGATGTATAAAGTATAAAAAATATTAGGAATAGAAAATGGAATGTAATGTTAAAAGTAAAGTTTTTTTTTGTTATATGTATAAAATATATGTGAAAGCCATCAGATAAATTGTAAGAGGTGGGATGAAAGGTAATATGGATTTAAAAGTAGAAAGAAAGTATTAAAATCTTATGACAATATAATTATAGTACTTTAAAATTTCGAAGAAATTTATAGAATGGGTGACAGTTAAAAAAATTTGACAAATAAAAAAATTTCAGAAGCTTATGAAAAGAAACTTCAATTTTGAGAGGTAGACAATTATTGATGGGAAAAGAAATCAACAATTCTTAAAAAAATTTTGGAGAGTAGAAATCAAATTGAATTTAAAAAGAAGGCTAAAAAATATAATATAAATTGTAAAGGAAAAAGGTGACACTAGCTGACGGAGGAAAGTATTTGAGATATTTAGTTAAAGAGAGGTTATAGTTGGAAAGGAGAGAAATGAAGCAATGATACATAAAAATTGAAATAAGACATACAGAAACGAAGAGAACATCTAATAGAGCTTGTCCATGGTAGTTGGGATCAGATTTTGAAGCGAAGACAGCATCTAGTGAAGCTTGTCCATGTGCTTGTCCTGTGTCTTATTTGCTTCTAGCACCCTCTCACCAACAGAAAAACTTTATTCAAATTTAGAAAGGGAAAGCTTAGCTATCATATTTGCTTTGAAAAAATTTCATAAGTATATTTTTGGCAGAAAATTTACTTTAATCACTGATCACCAGCCACTACAGTTTATTTTCGGCAGAACCAAAGGTATACCGGTTACAGCAGCTTCTAGAATAACTCGTTGGGCTATTACATTAGCTGCCTATGACTATGATATTCAATACAAAAAAGGTAAACTTGTGGCTAATGCTGATGGTTTATCACGCTTGCCAATGCCTTGTGACACTAAAATTCCTAGTACTTTATATTCATTTAACTTGATTGATAGTATTCCCTTGCATTCAGACGACATCTCAAGAGCAACTAATAAAGATTTAATTTTGATAAAAGTAATAGACTTTACAAAATCTGGTTGGCCAAGTGATTCATGATGAGAAGTTAAAACCTTATTTTCAAAGAAAACATGAACTGTCTGTAGAAAATAATTGCCTTTTGTTAGGTTGTAGAGTAGTTATACCGGAATCTCTCCAAACAGAAGTTTTACAACTGTTCCATGAACAACACTTAGGCATAGTTCGATCAAAAATGTTGATAAGATGTTACTGTTGGTGGCCTAACATTAATAATGTTATTGAAAAATTTATAAGCTCATGTGAAACTTGTCAATCATCTCAAAACTTTTCAAACAGCAGTCGTTTATTGTCTTGGCCAACACCATTAAATAATTTTTACCGTGTTAATATTGATTTTTTTCATAAATATGACCATACATTTTTAATCTTTGTTGATGATAAATCTAAATGGTTGGATGTTAAGCTAATGGAACGTGGCACTAATGCTAAAGAGACTATTTTAAAACTAAAAGAATTGTTTTCTGTTTTTGGATTGCCTGTCGAACTAGTCTCAGACAATGGCCCACCCTTTAGTTCGAATGAATTTCTTGCCTTTTGTCAGGCAACTGGAATCAAACCATTAAAATCACCACCATATCATCCACAGAGCAACGGTCTTGCCGAAAGAAGCGTACAAACTGTCAAAAAAAATCTAGAAAAAACCTTATTTCTTGAAAAAAAGAGGGAAATTAGTCAATATTCTTTAAAAACCAAGTTGTATAATTTCCTTTTTACTCATAGAAATACACCTTCTACGTCTACAGGTGTTTCTCCATCAGAAAACATTTTTAAAACAAGACCAAGAACTCGATTCGATCTTTTAAAGCCTTCTTTAAATGATAAAAGTACTGACTTTGACTCCAGTGCAGACAAATTTAGAAAAACTAAATTATATTCTTTGAATCAACCGGTATTTGTAAAAAATATTCAACTTAAAGTCTGGCAAAAAGGAAAAATCGTGAAAATTATAAGCCATTCTACCTATTTAGTTCAGGTTGATCATAACATAAAATTTGTGCATGCTAATGATATCCGTATGTGTCCTGAAACTCTCTCCACTGACTCTGGTACACAAGGTACATTACCAAATAGAGATTTGCAGGATTTGCCTAAACATGTAGCCCAGAGTAATAGTTCTTTGCCTCCTGATCTTGATATTCCCTTGGAAAGTAATACACCTTTACAGGTTAGTCCACCTAATATGTCTAACATACCTAAAAAGAGCCTGGAAGCTCCAGTAATTGAGCAGCTTGATAAGCAATCACCAAAACTTATAAAAGATAGTCACCCAGCAGATATTGCTCAGTATGGAACTCCCAAGCTGTTTGTTAATACTCGTTCAGGTAGAACTATTAAGCCTCCAAAAAAATTAGACTTATAAGTAAGCAGTTTTTATTTTTAAGTAAGTAGTTTTTATTTTTAAGTAGGAAGAGAAATGTAGTGTACTGTCTTTGTCTAATATAGGTCTATGGCACTAGCCACTGTATACTGTATGATATAGATCTGTGACAAGACAATGGCGTTTTGTAACGAGATATTAAATTGTCATTAAAAGTGTAGCTTCAAAGTCTTTTCGTTTTATTAAATACAAAGTCCAATACATAACAGATAAAAGGATTAAATATGGTAAAGTTGAATTAAATAAGAAGAGAAGAAGATATAGTGAGTTTGTTAAGTAAAAGATAATTTAAAGAGTAATAATTTTGAGGATAGTTACAATTTTTGATAGATTAATTTGAACTACTAAATCTCTTACATATAAAATATTACAGTTTGAACCTTAAAATAATAAATAAAATATAATACTCACATAATAATAATAATTAAATAATTAGAATCCATAAAACAAATAAAATAATTCATAGTTTTGACATCCATCTTCACATTCAGAATTTCATAACTTTTAACCGTCCTCTAACAGAGGAATTGCACGTTATCTGAAGGCAATAAGAGTGTACGAGGGGTATATGAAAATTTATTTAAGGAATATTTTTTCGGAAAATTGGAAATAAAAAATAAATAAATGATTATTGTTTCACATCATAGATATTTCATTTAAAAAAAAATAGTAATTTTTTTACAAGTTTGTTTGTCAGGTTGGAACTACTCGACCCTGAGGTTAAAAGAATCTCATATCTAATACAAGTGAGGTAACTAATTATTAATAATTGTTTTTAAACAATTTGGCGCCCAACAATTATAAAGGAAATTTAAATAAAATAAATTGAATAAATTAAAACAAAAAATATAAATAATTAAAATTTGCCATAATAAAAAAAAGGCACAAAATAAAATCATAACAATACATATACTGTATATATACATCGTTCTTGCGTAAAAATAGATAATACAACACTGTGACCAAACCGGGATGTTATACGCAAATGGCCATCGGGATACGTGTGTTAAACCGCATATGTAACGGGTGGCCAACTAAGAACGGCCGTCGACCATATCTCAGGAGTGGACTATAGCACAGGATCGGGAAAAAATTTTTATAACAAAAGTGGCCTCGAGAAACGCCTGGAAATTATTTTCAGAATTGTATGTCCACCGCTAGAGGGAGTGTTTGACAGTTGAAATTTTAAAATGCTAAATTTTCCAAAATTCACCCAATTAACGAGTAAATTAAATATTATAATTCTGCATATTTCCAATGCGACAAGTTTGAGTCTATCTCTCCAAATAAGGGGTTGGAGGAGAGTGGGAACCTTGTTACGAAAAAACGCCTGTAATTCGGGTTCTGCTTGACCGATTTAAATAAGCTTGATGTTGTTTGAAAAAGCTTTTATTGAACAATCGAAAATTTGTGAATATCAAGCAATCTGATTGATAACCTAAATGCTAGAGGGCGCTGTTTTATTTTTTTTCAATATTGTGTTTTCTCGTAACAATTTTGAACGGAAGCTTACAAATTGAAGTAGATGTTTGAAAAGTAGACTAAATTGGTAATAAAACACTGCAAACCGCAAGGCGTTATCTCTTTTTTGAACAGAGATCTCGTAAGAAACAGGTAAATGGCGGGTTTTGTTCATCCAACGTCTAGAAGGCTGGTTCGCGTTGACAGGAATGATTGAATTTAGCCCGAATAAAAAGATCTTACATTGGTCTGCAGTAATTTAAACTGTTATCATACTCATGTTATGGTTGTCACTAGATAACCTAAATGTAATGCTGTCGCTACTAACAATGAGAACGAATTTCAAACAAATGTGATCAATCGAACAATTGAAACCTTCAATACATAGCTAGGCTCGTAATTAGTGCCGCCCTAGATGTTCCAAATGTCGTCCATCATGGAATAAATCGCTGACGGGTAGAGAAAACAGCAGCTTCAAATTCTGCATTTAAAATATTTCGTATTGTCCTTCGTTTCCTTTCAACCATGTCAGCTCTTGTTGCGGGTCTAGCGGCGTAAACGACATCTTCCTTTTACTCGCCCCCACAAATGAAAATCTAAGCAAGTTAGGTCTGCATGCCTCGGTGGCCAAATAAATGAGCTTCCAAATATCGGTTCTCATTGATATTTGATCCTTTTCATTTACTAACACATCGCTCGAAAATAAATAGAACATTCTTATATAATTGGAAAAATGTAGCACAACCTATTTTAACAGCCTTCTAGACGTTGGAAGATCAATTCGCGCCATTTACCTGTTTCTTACGATATCTCAGGATAGGAAAGAGATATCGCCTTGCGGTTTGCAGTGTCTTATTACCAATTCAGTCTACTTTTTGAACATATACTTCAATTTGTATGCTTCCATTCGAAATTGTTACGAGAAAACACAATATTTGAAAAAAATAAAACAGCGCCCACTAGCAATCATGTTATTAATCAGATTGCTTTATATTTACAAATTTTCTATTGTTCATCAAAAGCTCTTCCAAACATCATCAAGCTATTAAAATCGATCCAGCAGAACCCGAATTACAGGTGTTTTTTCGTAACAAGGTTCCCACTCTGCCCCACCCCTTATTCGAAGAGATAGACTCAAGCTTGTCCCATTAAAAATATGCATTTTAAAATTTCAACTGTCAAACACGCTCTCTAGCGGTGGACCTACAATTCTGAAAATAATTTCCAGGCGTTCCTCGAGGCTACATTTGTTATAAAATTCTTTTTCTCGAACCTGTGCAAAAATCCACTCCTGAGATATGGTCGACGGCCGTTCTTAGTTGGCCACCCGGTACATATGCGGTTTAACACACGTATCCTGATGGTCAGTTGCGTATAACATCCCGGTTAAGTCACAGTATTGTATTATCTACTTTTACGCAAGAACGATGTGTATATATAGTATATATACAGAAATTCTAATGAGTCTTATTGAAGAAAATAGATGTATTTGGGGTACTTCAGGACGTCTATTCTTGAACAATGAGCGGCAAAGATTTATCGCGAATGATCACATGAGGCGATCGTCGTTATATTCTTGGGCCATGATCCGATATAATTGATCTCATGAAAATCATACGCTCCGGATCGCATGGTCCAAAATAGAGGAGCAGAGACGAATGATTTGGCGCTTGCCTAGTAAACAGGTTTTTTAATGGAAATTTGTATATAATAAGTATAATATAATCACTATTTCTCTATGCATTACGTAATTATTCTGTCAGTTCTCTGTTTATTCTTAAATTCAGTTATGATGGAGGATTTACGGGAGGCAGAGGAGAAAGTACGATTTGACGAAGATAGGACTCCAGATCTTCATATGACCATCGCTTGGAAGCATGCCGTTTGTGGAGGCACTCCTTTGGCAAGGAGTGAAACGCGACTGACTCATTTTTATTTAATTTTAATACTAAATGATTCACTAAACAGAATCCCTTTCTTATTAATAGTACTATAACATAACCTAACAAATATGAAAAAAAAACATAGCCAAATATCAATAATTGGATAATAATTAACCCCTTTTGACGAAATTTTGTTAAAATATGCTAAAATTGAATAAAACGACGAGTAGTAGCAAGAAAAATCAAACGGTCTTGCATTGTTAAACCCTTTCATACAATGGGCTGTCTCAATCATATATTTCACAAGGTTGGCATTTTCTCAAAAGTTTGGAAAATACTTAGGTTTTGGTTTTGGATTCGGCTATATATAGTGTACTTCCAGGACATCTGTCGGATTAGATCCA
>CAJUYG010001328.1:0-77228 GCA_910591675.1 Galerucella calmariensis
TAATTAATGCTTCTTCCTAAACACGAATATTTTGCGAAATTACATACAAATTTGTCATGTGGATTAATCAATTGTTCAAGAACGTAATTAAATTTCAAGTTATTACAATAGCCAAAATCACATTATTAAGTGACATTTTCTGGTGTAGATAAGATAAGTTTTTCTGAATCCACAATTTTTTATTTTTTTGCATAATAATACCGCATGAAACGTATCAAATGATTAAATAAATCGTTTGTCGATGCGATACAAATGGTAATTATCCATAGAACCACAAATTAAAACATCAAATGACGTTTTCTAATTGTTAAAATAACAATACAAAACGTAGAAATAGCGTCTAACACAGCCTGAAACTCAAACGACTCGCGCGGTATACCTTTACCTATTTCACCTGACTGACGGACGTTGTTCTACTGAACACATGACTGACGGATGTTTTGATGTTTAATACATAATTCTGAACCCTCAGACAAAATTTGAAGTTTAAGAAACGAATTGCACTTAATAATTATTTATCATACTGACTGACCAGCTCTGTTCTAATGTATGACTGACTGACGAACACAACTTTTATTGTATACATTAGAGAAGTTGTATAACAATTTTCAGCTTTTAGAAATTCATTTTGTTCACCCGTCAAATGATACACCTTTAATATCGCACCTGAGCCACCTGTTCTACGGCACGCTTGACTAACCGGAGCATGTTTGTGTACCCATCGGCTACAACGATTTAACAAAAAACCAGCCTTAAGAAATTGAAACAGTTTCTTTGGCTCTGGCTCTTGGACTAAACCTAATTATTCTGATAGTTGGCAACTGATCCAACCGCAAATTTCTTTCTTCGAACAAAGGATTTTTAAATCACCAACTGTCAAATTGCTTCTATAACGCTTTTTTTTAAATGCGCATAACTCTGACGGTTCTACGAACAAACCTAATGTCGCTTCGTACGAACCTTTCATGCCATTGGCGTTACAAACGACAGCCATTTTATTATTGTGTCAATTTTATGATATGGCGTTGGTTTTGACAACAATATCGCGCATACGACTGCAAATTCACGTTGATTTTTCTTACGTGAAACGCAATCTAGTACAATCTAAATTTAATTTCCAAAAAAATATATGTTGTACTACGATTGTGATGTGATGATTGTGATTGTGACAAAGCAGAAATGCATTTATATGGCGTGCCGTTTTGGTATTTAATAACATCGTTTTAAAAGAGGAAAAAAATATATATCTCTTCTTTCAAACATTTTTATTCCGTAATTATTCTGTTGAAGAATTAAAATTATGTTTTTCATAATAATAATACGGGAATTTCTATTATGAAAAACATAATATAAATTGCCGATTTAAAATTATGAAATACATAATAAGAATTCATGAATTAAAATTATGAAAAACATAATAGAAATTCAATTTCCATTATGTATTGAGGTTGCCTATACTAATCTAATGCAAGTACCTGAAATCGTATAGTAAATGCATTACTGCAGAATAGGCAACCTCAATACATAATGTTATTATTGTTATATTATGTTTTCAATAATTTTAATTCTTAAATTTCTATTATGTTTTTCATAATTTTGAATCGGTAATTTCTATTATGTTTTTCATAATGGAAATTCGTGTATTACTATTATGAAAAACATAATGGAAATTCAACAATTAAAATTATTGAAAACATAATGGAAATTAAAGGAAAAAATTATAAAAAACATAATACAAATCCGTTTTGTATTATTTATTCAATAATTTTTATTCTTGAATTTGTATAATGTTTTTCATAATTTTAATTCTTGAATTTCTATTATGTTTTTCATAATTTTAATACTTGAATTTCAATTATGATTCTAATAATAATAATACACGTATTTCAATTATGAAAAACATAATAGAAATTCAAGAATTAGAATTATTGAAAATATAATAGAAATTCAATTTACATTATGTATTGAGGTTGCCTATTCTGCAGTAATGCATTTACTATACGATTTCAGGTACTTGCATTAGATTAGTATAGGCAACCTCAATACATAATGGAAATTGAATTTCTATTATGTTTTTCATAATTTTAATTCATGAATTTTTATTATGTAGATATTTCATAATTTTAAATCGGCAATTTATATTATGTTTTTCATAATGGAAATTCCTGTATTATTATTATGAAAAACATAATTTTAATTCATTAACAGAATAATTAGGGAATAAACATTTTTGAAAGAAGAGATATTTTTGTTTTTGTTTTTAAAGCGATGTTATTAAATACCAAAACGGCACGCCATACATTTACGTGTACGTGGAAGAAGGGAAACATTTCCGCAGTTGCTTTTTATGTAACTGTAGTACCTACAGTTTTGGATTCGCTTTTTCCTCTGCGCAATCTCCGTTCAATTTTATATAAAGTGTATAACCTTTTATTGTATTTTACAAGATAGAATTTTATATTGTTTCAATGTTGTGCTGTGAATACAAAAGGATTTGGATTTACAAATGTAAGTTTTTCGATTTTCTATTTGTGATTTTTTTAATGGTTTTTGTATTGTTTAGGAGTTTGATGGAATCATTATATTTTTTGTCTAAAATTTGTTTTAATATAGAAATTGTTTTGATAACATTTATTTTTTTTCATTCGGGTCGTGTACAAATAAAACGACAAACTGTTTATTGTATTTAATATATTATCGGGTGTATGATACACTATGTACAATAAGCAAATATAATAAAATGCCGCCAGGATTCTTGAAACATAAAATAACAAAGAAGACAACGGTACAAAAAAGTGAACAGTCCAATGAAATCTTAATAATATAATATAGTCATTGGTATCTTCTGTAAGTTCCTTGTGGCATTACTTATTCTTTTGGGAATCAAACCACAATAATGTTTTTTATTTTTTATTTCGACTTTTCGTTAGCGTTCCAGCTACCGTTGTCAAGATTAACTAGTAATAAAATTGATAAAAAAAAATTTTTAGTCCCTATCTGACACAACGAAAAAATATGACAACTAGACAATCAATAATATTTTGAAGTTTAAGACTACAAAACTTTGTTGTCAAATTTTATTAAGGTCCATTCATAGTAGATCACACCTCTGGTAAAATGTGAAATAAAATATTTTATTTTATGACATTCTAACGATATGATAGTCTACTAGAAATGGAATCCAGTGAAGTGCACGTTCCAGGAACGGTTTTTATTGGGATAGCGCTTTTTTTTAGCTTATTTTTGGAAATGTTGTTAATAAAACGCGTTTATTGTTACTTTTTTGTGTATGATCATTTTTGTTTTCAAAACATGTATCACTCAGTTTGGTGATTTTGTGTATTGAAGTGTGTATCGATTAACAACTATTCCAATGATAAATCTCATAAGAAAACCTGGATAAAAACTTATGATGCTATCCTGATAACGCAGGTAATTAATTATTGAACATTTCTCTTTATAACATTGGTAACAAAACTTGACTACATTCGGCTGAAATACTAGCTACACATTTATCTGCATTTAGTTGTATCAAAGCACTTTCTTTGATTTTTCGTCTTTTATTATTGGGCTCTTTCAATATTATTTTTGTCGAATCCCATTGAATTTTATGCCCCTCTTCCCAAGCATGTTTACAAATACCTGACTTAAAGAACTCCCTATCTTTTTTTCTTGTTCACTTATTCGGACTTTCAATGGTCTAGATGTTTTACCTAAATAGAATTTGTCGCATTCACAAGATATCTGATATATGCAATTTTTTGAAGATTGTTCTTCATTTTTTGGTTTCGTTTTTGTTAAGATAGATCTCAAAGTATTGTTAGATTTAAAGCTAGTTCGAATGTTAAATTGATTACCAATTTTCTTAATTCTTTCTGACAAACCCCTAACATACGGTATTGTCAAGTTTTTAAAAATTATGTTAGCTGAATTATTAATATTATTGTTATTCTTATGGGGTATTAACAATGAGCCTTTCTCTATATTCTTGATTTCTTTATTTACAAATTCTGCCAGGTAATTATTGGCATTTAAAACATTTTTTAGTAGAGTTTTCTTCTTTGTGAAATCCAGGTTCTCTTATGATTTATCATTGAATAGTTGTTAATCGATACACACTTCAATAAACAAAATCACCAAACTGAGTTATAAATGTTTTGAAAACAAAAATGATCATACACAAAAAAATAACAACAAACGCGTTTTATTAACAACATTTCCAAAAATAAGCTAAAAAAAAGCGCTATCCCAATAAAAACCGTTCCTGGAACGTGCACTTCACTGGATTCCATTTCTAGTAGACTATCATATCGCTAGAATGTCATAAAATAAAATATTTTATTTCACATTTTACCAGAGGTGTGATCTACTATGAATGGACTTTAATAAAATTTGACACCAAAGTTTTGTAGTCTTAAACTTCAAAATATTATTGATTGTCTAGTTGTCATATTTTTTCGTTGTGTCAGATAGGGACCAAAAATTTTTTCATCAATTTTATTACTAGTTAATCTTGACAACGGTAGCTGGAACGCTACCGAAACGTCGAAATAAAAAATAAAAAACATTATTGTGGTTTGATTCCCATAAGAATAAGAAAAAAGAATAGTCATTGGTTCTAAATGAAATAAAAAAATTAACTTGGGACAAAAATTGCATATTATCGCACCTTATCTCACAAACTAAACTGGATCGTCATAATAATTCTTGAAATTAACTCCTTTTCTAACTCGCGTATAATATATCATTGTTGGTTTTCTCTAATCCGCCAACTGATCAGCGACAAACAATACTTTATCATAAAAAAGGCGATTTGTGCTAGTCTGTGTGGTGGGAGGTAAATATTAGAAACTATGTTTTATATTATTTCAGGCACACGCCAAGATCTCTGAAAAGAACTTATCTGAAATCATTACTGTAAATAATTCGTGAGATAGGTGCTTATTTTTTATAAAATAAAAATAGACCTGGAGCCGTATGTATCATAGGCCCCACGCCGAGGCTTTGGGGGTTGATAGACAACGTTATTCTCCTTTCCCAATGGCATCCCGAAACGTGTTTGGGACAATGTGTGGGTTGCCTTATGTTTAAAAAAGTAAATAGCCTCAGCTAACGTAATTACCATCTAGACCCCCCCCCATATCACAATGTCGTCAAAAATAAGCAAAGCAAAGACCCCCACCCCCGAGAAATATGCTTATACGTAATACTTGAACGGCCCATTTGGTTTACAGACGACAAAGTGAAGTATGACAGATGTCTTATTAAAGAAATTACGTTTTGCGTTTGCGGTTACTGAAAGGCTTGCTTTTTGTTGGTTGGTGTATTATTTTTTCCTACGACCACATAGGAAAGTGACATATATCGCACTGACTAGTTCTATGGAAAGTGACCTTTATTCATACGCGTACGGAAAAAAATCTTATCCTTACGTGTGCGGATAAAAAAGCTGTCAAATTGAATGTTGAAATGCTAGTCTTTTTACTCCGCAAATTAATATGTATATGTGAAATGCTTATTTCCTAAGTTGATTTGTCCATATATAATAATATAATATAATCTATTTATTTCATTTAAAATTAAAAAAAAAATACCAAGCCCGGACTCGAACCACCCTGCTGCTTGTCAAGAATCGAGCCCACGGATGCCTAGACCGCTCGGCCACCCCACTGTTGTAGCTTATGGTTCTTGTCCAAGATACTAATAAGCGCTCAATCTCCTACAGGTAGGCAACAAGTTAAATATTAATTCTAACTTTTTTATAAAGGTACTGTTTTCCATTGCATAAAAATCACAATTTTCTTGGCCAATTTCAAAGGTAAGTAATCAAAACCATATAAAGTATTTACAAATACACATATGTAAAACCTCTCACATCTACATAAAAAAGCAAGATTATACATGCCTAATTTGGTAAAAGTATATCGCGTGGTCGTAGGAAAAATAGTGTACATAACTTGTGCGAAAGTGATTTTTCACACTCGTGGGATTGTCTCACGAGCGCAGCCGAGTATACTTCCCACTCGTGTGAAAAATGTCACTTTCCGCACACGTTACGTAATATACTATATAATATCCCTAAAATACGAGTCAGAGTCAAATGAAATTCTCTCAAAATATTCCAGTTGTACTGGCTGCTGCTATATAGGCCAAAAGAAACATCTGAATATTGTTTTCACTTCTCTAATTTTACCTATTCTATTAATTTATCATTTGAGTGGACCTCATTAAAAAATGCAGATATGTATAACAAGTTGCATAAACGCTTCTCAAACAATTTTAGGTTAAGATTTATATAAGAGACAACGTTTATACAACCAGCTGACTAAAGCTGGAAACGAATGACTTCTGCATTGCCAGCTACATATTTACTACTCCATGACATATCGCCTGATGTGAATCGCTCGCTTATCCTGCAACAAAGTTATACATTTCCAGTTTTAGAATGTCAAAATTATGTACAGGGTGAATCATGACAATAGATTTGTATTCTAAAAAGTTATATAATAGTAAAATATGAAAAATAATGATTCGGAAATTTTGAAAAACGAAAAAATAAAGACAGGTTCTATTCGAAATAATCTTATATTCAATATTCGATAGCAACTCGTTCTTTTCGAGCTTCTGCTCTTTCAGCTCTAGCTTGAGATAGTTCAAATTCCGAAGAATCTTGTTCGGTTTCAGCGACCAATTTCCTTAATCTAGCAACTCTGGCTTCTCTAGCAACCTGCTTCTCCTGTATAGCAGACATTTCATCTTCCAAATCATTAAGTCTATCTTTCGTTAATTTTGCTCTACGTGCTGCACCGGTATCTGTTTCAATGGAACTTGTCACTGTTTCTCTTCTCGCTCTGATCGATGAAATTTTATTTTCCAACGGAGTCCATTTGGTTAGATTATCTTCATCCGGATTAAATCTTACTTTCAAAGCACTACGTCTTTGGGTTTCTTCTTTTTCTGCCAATTTTCTCGGATAGTTCTCATTTATACCAACGGAATCTAGGATTTTCTCAGATCTGTCGAGCAAACGCATGGATTTCAGGTTGTTCGAAGTACTTTCAAGATCTATGTCATCTATGATCGATACTTTTTTGTTAGCTCGGAGACGTCTTATGGATGAGGCAGTCTACGGAAAAAGAAGGATATGGTGAGATAACGTCAACTGTCATCGGTTAAAAAATACAAGTTAGAATTAATTACAGAGTTTGTTCCGACTGGCGACAGAATCTTTCTAAAGTCAGCTCATTCTCAACCTACTGAGAGGGGTGATAAATTCCAGAACGGTGTACCGCATGGTTGATAGAACTTTGAGGGGGGAGGGCGCAGTAGGGAGGGCGTATTTTGTTTTGACAGCCGAAAAACTTTTATGCAATCCATTTCGGGGTCTCAATTTTTTATGTCCAACGGTTTCGGAGAAATCTATATAGTCGAAGGTTGTACGTTGGGGTGAGTAAAAATCCTTGTCTTCGATTTGTGTCCAAAAAAATCCTCTATACGCTCATATATTTATTTCTTGTCCAAGGTTTCAAACATTTTTGCACACGTTCCCTATTAACGGTCCGCGCCCTCCCTTCAAAGTTCTATCAACCATGTGGTACAAGCTTTTTTATTATTTGAGCTATCGGAATGAAACAAAAACCATTCGATTCGTAAAAATCGTACGAGTCTATAGCCGAAAAAAATTTTGGAAGAAATTTTTTTTGAGTTGCCCATCTAAAGGGCAGTATCGAACTCTCTTTGTCCAAAAATTTCCCCCCCCCCTCCCAAATTTTTTTTGGGGTTCAAGACCCGCCAGGATATCAACTTGGAACGATAATATTTTTGGAATCTTCCTCATTTGGGGAGCCTATAATGCAAAAAAATTTGTTGGACAATTGACCCCCCCCCCAAAATCGCCCCAAGTATGACCCCGAATTGATAGTGGAAGCTTCGTATGGTGTTTTTAGGTATCAGCCTCTTTAAAACTTGTTTTTAATTTATCTCAACTATGAATTTGTCATTTCATTACTACTTAATTAGATATAAACTAATTACTGAGTATTCTTAGAAGTTATTGCCCTTGTATATATTAGCTTTATTTAAAATGTGCTGGTAGGTGTATATAGGTATAACAAACAGATACTAACCTGCATATTAAACCACGTTATGAACACTTTTTAAAGCTGCATTTGCACATTTAGGTTAAAATTCACAAATAGGCCCATTCGTTAATTTCTCATTCACCTTAAATATGAATTAACATTGAAATTTTCCGATATAAATTTTTATTATTATTGAGAAATGAACGAATATTAAATTCACAATTTCTTTTTAAATGAAACAGGGGTAATAAAAAGACTGTTTAAATCTTTTTCTGACAACGATTTAATGTCCTCTATTATAATATCGTTGATGACGTGATGACAATGCGTTAAGTAAATGAAAATGTGATAAAACAAGACACAAAAATGGAGTAAATCAAAAATAAAATGTAATTCAGTAAGTATAGAGTGTACAACTGAAACTTTTTTGTTTAGTCAGTCACTACGAGTGAAAAGCCAAAAGTGAATAATCGAAAACACCTATAGTATTCACTTCTTAACCTCACTTTTCTTATTTTTAAGTACTTATTCGATACTATTTGATATCAAGCCCGTGAATCCGTGAATGTTTTGAATTATTAACCTCATTTTCTCGTACTGTGCAAAAATTAAAGAAAAAATGATTGATTAAAGATTTTCTGTTGGAACATTATAAAAGAGTGGCATAATTCTCAGGTAACTACCGCCAAAAAAAAAATTCTACATGAATAGGAATGGCTTCATAACACTAGAATGTCTTTCTGAATTCTAAATCTGAATCACGATATCATTTCACAATAGATGGTGATTAAAAAATCGCTCATCACTATTTTCAACCGCACGACAAATAATGGCGCCACAGCCTTAGATTATTGTTGTTCCAAGACATTTATCAATTTATGTGGTATTTTAAAGGACTGGTCATAATGTCACAACAAGATTGGTGTTCTAATTTCTGAAAAAGATGAACCGATGGACGGAATGACGGATTCATCAAAGCAGCACAACAGCAAAAAGTTGAATACGTGCCCTTGCGCATCGTATAATGAAAGGGATAAGAGATAGAGTTGAGCCACGTACGACAAAACCAGGAAGATTTTAATAATCTTGCTTAAAATTGTTTAAATAAAAGTTTCGATGTACCCTATATACGTTCCCTCGCCATAGCTTGTTATAAAAACAATACAAACACGGTCAGAACAACAAATAAATTGTGTAGAATCGTCATGCACAAAATCAACTGATATGTGTGGGCAATAACAAAGTTTATGACCATCAAAAACTATTTTTAAATATAATACTAACATATAAACAGTACAACCAACGCTTCTGAAAATTTATAAATTGAATTATTGAAAACATTATTTTTATCAGTGTAATTTAATGCTATTTATGTTAAATAAAACGATCTAGTGAAAATATGTCTTAAAAGCTATTGAAATTCCAAGAAACTTTCCGTAATTCAAAGCATTTAAGTCAGACTGCAATATTTTAATTCAATTTTCTTTTCAGAAACGGTTTTATTTTTATAACAGATGTGGAAATAAAATATAGTTATTCCATTTTATTCTGTAATTATGCAACTTATATTGCATATACGTCATTAGTGTTAACGTATCGATAGTCTTGGTTTACTGTTTTATGTTCCAGTTTTGTTAGGACAAGAAATAATTCTAGATTGACATTTTGACATCTATAACTGTAGTTTATTTGTTAAATTTGATGTATTATTTTTTTCAGTTTTTGTTTGTTATTGTGTCACCTATATTTATTATACTTTGAAAATTTAATTTAGTCTGAAATGTATACTACTACTACTCATCGGAATTTTTGAATCATATAAACATTATTTTATTTTACATCTGTTACAAATTTAAAAATCATCAAATGAGATCGACAGATTTACGCAAAAAATCGGCGCACCTCATCGTTAATGTCATTTTCCAAATGTTCCAAAAGAGCTCCACCTCTAGAAATGCGTCCGCCTCGTGAATCGAAAGCATGCTCTTCTCTTATATGCTTTTCGGCGCGTTTACGTGAAAATTCCAAATCTTCATCGGCAAAAATTCTTGCATGTCGCTCAGCAATACTCTCTGGAAATAAAACAAAACAATTCTGAATTTCTACACGGGAATAAAGTGCAATAAAATCGTAGTTCTATAGTTTCATTTGACATCTGACAATTATGTGTCAATGGAGACTTCGGTCCAAGCTGCCAACTCAAAAATTTTTCACAACAATGATTTACATTGCCTTTAATTTTAACATAATAAGAGCTCCACGCATGCCCGGCATGTTAATTATTAAGCGCCATATCAAATACCGCCTATTTGGGTAACCGATATCTCTTTATTCTGTGAAGAATCAATTTAAGTTGAGTTTGTCTTTACCTGCAATTGGTGACTCTTGACGAGGTGGTGTAAGGGGTCTGCCTGAATATTTCCTATCTAGCCTATCCAAGGCAGATTTGTAGTAGCTTTCTCCAATATTGTAGTTGGCATCATATAATTTTGTCCTTGGTCTGCTAAGTACTGTTCGTCTGGAAGTCATCTTTGTATTTTCACTTTTTTTACTTCTATTACAAAAAATCAGAATTATAAATAGTAAAATAGTTAAAAGTGTACGCTGCTGTGTTGTTTCAAATGTCAAAATTCATCGATTGAAAAGTTACATTTAAATAGGCGCGCATACCGCTTTCGTTAAAATATTTGAGGTTTGTGTGTCGTTCCAAGAATAGTTTGTCAGTTTCTGGGGTCCAGTGGCTCCGAATGCTATCTTTAACTTTGATATTCAAGAAATCTATGAATCTTTTGACCGATTTTTCACGGTATTACCTTGGCTGTTGAAGGTCGAACAATAAGCGCATTGCAGTGTAAATTATGCTCTCGCTAATCACCAATTTAACAGTCGAAAAATATACAGGGTACCCCAGGAGTTCGTACCGTGGGCTAAGAATAATGATTGTACGTAAAAAATGTGTGACATACTCCCTTCGTTAAGGAAATATTTGTTTTTTATTTCAACATTGGTTGGAACACTAGTGGGTTCGCCAAAATTTCCGGTTAGGGGTAGAGTGCTCCCGGCGTCGGTGATTAGCCTCAGTCGCAGAAATAGACCGACGTTAAATAACAGAATAAAAAAAAATATTTCAATTTTCATATTTTGCGATAGATTGATGCATTTATTATCAATTACATCAGTCTAAACACCAGTTATCTTTAAACCGAGTTTAGGTGTTGAATAACACGCGCCCGAGCTATGAAAATACCATAGATATTATATTTCTCTATGGGAAATACTTGATTGTCAAACGTCAAAGTTGTCAAATGTCATAGTTATAGTGAGTTCAGCAAGACTACTCATACTATAGGTCTGTTCCATCCGCAATCAGAAACGATTAGAAACTATAACTGGTCATAGCAAACAACGAGTTTACTTCCACGTATTTCCTAATTGCATTCTGATTGCGGTTGGATCAAATCTCATACAATTACTATATAGGCGATTTCTAGCGAGTTACTGCGCGGTTACCTATTAAAAAGTTAAAACCGTTCAAATATCAGTAATCATGGTATACTTGAAATAATACCCTTCTTGGTGTGCGTCATCGATTGTTAATTTCTTTCTAACACTTTACGTAGGAAGAAATGGAAAAAAAGGCAAGTCTGTGATTAATCCTAATCAAAATATCACAATAATGAACCGTTTAAATGTATTACAAACGTTAACCCTAATCTTTGACCTACAAAAATTTGAATGGTTGATGTTTAGATTACGCTCAAGCTCAACCTATCAATCGAGAGTTTAAAATACTTTGAAGGCGTTACTTTCGTAGCGGCAATAAGTCTTACGTCTTTTTCTACTGTCACAATGACAGTTCTTAACAGGTCTGTACTTTGTTGTTTACGGTCGATTATTATTTATGAAAAGTGAATATTAATCCTATTGTTTTATTGATATGAATAATACAAAAATATGCATGAATACAAGGAAAAACATCAGTATTTTGAAAGTTCTCAAGTATTTTCAGTTAGAAAAAGAAGCTGGTAATTATTAATTGCATAGCCTTTTCGAATTTGGCTAAATACAATCCTGATGATCTTATTTATCAAATTTAAGGTTAGCTATATGTCAAAATAGCAAATAAAATAAACGACATGCCGAAAACCCGGATATACGTCACAATCGATGACGCACACCAAGAAGGGTATTATTTTAACTTAGTATAATAACTTCAATTGCCCTGGTCAAAAGTTGAGATACTGTCAGTGATTCCAGCCATCTATAGGGCAGGGTTAGTAGGGAAGGAAGTATTTCAAAGTAGGAGTTGTATTTTATAACTGCTCACCACAAGAAACTTTTGTACGATGGAAAATTGACGCAATAATTGATAGTTATTTATAATTATATTCGTATAAATTCAAAATAAAGCATTTATGAGAAGCGTTTTATAGTTCCTAAATAGTTTACTTGTTGATTTTGCTCGATAAGTGCAAACACCAGATGCACTCGAACTCAACAAATAACGTTTAATAAGGAAATAATTTGAGAAAAAACCGGCCGAGTGTGAGTCGGTAACGCGCACGAATGGTTCCGAACCATAATAATATAACTCAATATTCTGTGAATAACAAAATTAAACAAAATACCAAGAATGGCGCTATGATTTTTGCTTCCAAATTAACGTTTGTTGTTTAGGAACCCCCTTAAATATTTATTGTTTCATGTTTCTTAGTATTTATCGTTGTAGCGGCAACGAAATATATAATCTGTGAAAATTTCAACTGTATAACTGTCATGGTTCATGAGAGTCAGCCTGGTGACAGACAGATGTGTGTGATGCATGGACAGCGAAGTCATAGTAATAGGGTCTGTTTTTTACCCTCTGGTTACGGAACCTTAAAAATTATTTCACCGTCTTGGCGAATACGGTCAACCATGCACACCCATAACGCGTGTAATTACAGGTGGAAACAAACCCGGTAAAAAAATTTACATGACCATACACAGTGTCATGTATTAATTGCCTCTGCTGATTTAAGTTACATTTTAATCTTTATAAAATCGATGCCAATTGTATTTTTAGATAGTTACACACACATGTATTGGGTATCTGAAATCTTAACTAGAAGCGGCTCACTTATATTTATAACTTTCGGCACACATAAATATCTCGGAGTCTTGACCGATATCGTATCTAAATTTATCACACAAAAATCTTTTTTTCTCCTATTATAACAATTTATCGAAAATAATGTTTCAATAAAAACTATTACTTACCTTAAAATATATTTATATAAAAATCTTATTTTAATTAATATTTGCACTTAGAACCACCACAAGTCTCGAAGTGTTGAAATTATGTTCACAGTAGTTAGTTCTCCCACCAAAATATTCTATGAGCTCCCACTCAACACTTTTTATTTTGGGATGAATGAAATTTGAAATTTTTCTTTTTATAACGGTAGATGAGTGAATTGTTTGTAGAAAAAAATCGAGATTTGGAAAAAATAAGTTTGATCTGAATGGTGAATTGCGAGTTTATTTATAGAAACATACAAAATATTATTTGACGTGCCATAATTTATAAAAATAATTATGTGCTTAGGTACGATTAATCATTAGTTGTGGTACAATTTAAAATACAATCATTATTATGTATGTATTTTGGGGTGACATTCACTGAGACCTAAAAGATCTATTGTGCCCCCTTACTTCTACTCAGTTTCTGAGGAAAGTTTCAGAAACTAGTAGCTCCTTTAGTCCTATTTCCCGGAGGAATTTTGGGATATGTGCAGGCTTCAACTTAGGTAAATGTTCCTCTTCTATCCAGTAATCTCCCAGGTGCTGTGCTTTAGGATTCTGCAGTGCTGTGCAGTTGGAAAGTATGTGGATGGAGGATTCTTCTTCCATGCCACAAAATCTGCATTATTCTTCCTCCATTATTTTGAGCTTTTTTAGTTGCCCATTCAGGCGACAATGTCCCGTTAGGATCCCTGTTAAAACTCTTAACGCAGTTTTACTTTGACTCTTGTATTCATTTGATCTCAACAGGTTGTAGTCACCCAGAAGAGTCTTTTATTGTATAAGCCTCACTAGATCTTTCCAATGGTCAGATCTTCTTTTTTACTCGGCTTTACCTATTTCTTCCAATATTACATTGGGGCTGATTCCGCAAAAGGGTTCAGGCCACCAGAAAGGTATTTCAGTCCCCCTCTTTGCTAGTTCATCTGCTATTTCATTTCCTTCTATTCCAGTGTGTCCTGGAATCCATAGTAAGGTGACTATATTGTTCTCGCCTAGTTCATTGAGTTTGTCTACGCATTCCCACGCCATTTTAGAACTGATTACACAAGAGCTCAGTGCTTTAATGGCTGCTTGACTATCCGACATTGTGATAATCCTTTGTCTTCTGTATCCTTTATCAATATTGATCTGGGCGCACTTTCTTATCGCGTGGATTTCCACTTGTAAGATACTTGGGGTTTTTCCCAAGCTTTCAGAGTGTTTGGTTCCTGGCCCGAACACTCATCCTATCCCAGTTCCTTTTATTGATGCTTTTGAGCCGTCTGTGTACCATTGAATGGCATTCTTTCCAAATCTGGTAATGGTATTTGGATCCCACTCCTTCTTGTTGCTTAATTTCGTAACGAATTTCTTTGAAAAGTTATACTTTTTCATCATACCGTCTTGTGGCATGTCCCAGGTTGTCTGATTTATAAGTGAGGAGATGGTTTTTTTTAATGATTCCCTCTCTGCTTAGTCTGTATCTTGTTCTTTTTGCAACAGTTTCCACCACCATATACAATCATTACTTAACATGCTATTCCCTAGACTTTCTGGGATCCAAAAATCTTACTTCATGACAAATACTATTCAATAAAACACCACTGAAATCCTTATAATTCCTACACCCTGTCATAAAATACTAAAAATCTTGTCTACACAATACAATACTTACAGTTGATGCATCGTCTTCTCGCTCGCGAGACACGGTCAATAAAAGCAATTACTTTTTCTCCGAGTGATAAGGTATACATCAACACAATCCAATCCCAGAACAAAACTACGAAAATGCTCCCCATATTTCCCTATGATGCTCCCCTTCTGCAGCTCCCAAGATCCCTGCTGTTCAGCCCGGTCTTGATTTCATGGTTTTTTTTATAGTAGGTAAATAGTTTGTTTACCCTACTGACTGCGCCAATTGAAACGCTTTTGATCCTAACAATACTTTTTGAAAAGTAATGTGATGGTGATGATGTGTGGAACATGCAACATATGGGGGTAAACATTTCAGGAGTCATAAATAAAAGAAACAATTCGAAGAAAAGCTACATCTATACAAAACAATAATTAGACCAACAGCACTATGAAAGTAAAACATGGATATCGAATAAACAGCAGAAAAGCAAACATATGGGAAAGGAACATACTAAGAAGGATAGGCGATTGGTTAGGCGGCAAAAAAAGAAGAGTTGAAGACCTGACAGCCATGATCTGCTTCACAATTTGCTTAAAGCTATCAGCAATCCAACAACTAGGTAAAAACTGGTAAAAAACTGTAAAGAAACCCTCAACATGCTGACAAGAGACAAAAAGGTGTCTCTAATATGGGCACATGAGGATATTGCAGGGAATGAAATGGCAGACCAGCTAGCTAAAGAAGGTTCTAAAGGAGCATTCACAGGTCCGGAACTGTTTTGTGGAATCACAAAGGATTGCATAAGAGAAGTCAGGAACTGGCTAGTTAAGGAACACCAATACAATTTCAACGCTTAAAACTCCCTCTCAGAAGGATGTATTAGGAATAAACAAATAAAAAACAATTTTAAATAAATATGACTTTATTTTTAGACACTTAACACTTAATCAACATTTTAACTACTCTTGGGATGCAATTTGTTAGCCGAAGACGGTAATAATGGGTCAATACTACTGGCTGGTGCAGTGTTCCCTCGAGTTTTGTGGTACTCTTGAAAACAAGGTACTATACAGAGATTCGATTGGCATTCTGGGCAATGATATTTCGTTTTTCTTCTTAGAATCCTTCCGTGTGTGTCGACAGTGTTCCAACAAAAATTACAACCTAAAGCGGGACCTAATCGTACTACGGGACAATGGCTCGATCTGGTACTGCTCTAAAAAATTATTAAATCATATATTATTTAATTTGGAAAGATTATTATAGCAAAATATATTCCACTTTTAGTTAAACAGGGAGTTTCTTTAGGAATTGTCCATATTGTTGAATATAACAGAGAGAACTGTTTGTATTAAGTTGTCAAAAAACCTGGAGAGAAATTTTAGCACGTTATGAAAATTTAAGTGTTTGGCGGTAAACCTGAAGGATATTGGAGTAGTCAATCAGGAGGGAATAGAAAGGATTAAGAAGGGTTTGAGGGAGATGGAAGGAAAGTGGGAGGATAGACGAGTCTCAAGGAACAGGGAGGTGGTGATAGAGGCAAAGAAAGGGGTTGAGGTCAGGGGAATTTTGAGGGATGTGGAAAGGGTAACAGGAGCTAGGGCGGTGGAAGCCGTAAGGGAAACAAAAACCATTAAGATGGTGGGGATAGACCCGTGGATTGAGGATGAAGTGGTGAGAAAGAAAATGGAGGAATTGATTGGGAAACGGACAAAGGGTGACGACAGTGGTGAGAGTGGAATGGGAGAAAGCTGAAGCCTTACTAGGAAAACGGGAGATTAAGTTGGACAGGAATAGGGTAAATATTGTAGATGGGAGAGAGGAGAGTAGATGCTTTGGATGTCGAGTGAAGGGCCACCAGATAGCGGGTGAAATGCCAAGAGAGTGGTGAATATAAAGGAATGCTGGCTAAGTAAGCGTGGAGCACATGGTCAGAGACTATCGGCAGGCCTTCCTTTGTAGGGTATGTGGGGAAAGAGGACATAAGCCAGGGGAGACAGAATGTAGTAGGGGAAGGAAGGGAATGGATGAAGACGGAGAGAGAAAACATGACCCTCTGGACCCCTAAAAGGGGACGAGTCTGTGCAAATAGATGACGGAGAGTGTGTGAGGGACCGCCGCCTATCTTGAAGTAAGCTAGGGTAGTGATCCCGATGCGGGAGAAACGGCGTGCATGAGGTGGGTTTGTTTGGTAGGCATTCCTTTGGGGATGAGAGCAATACTGTCTGGGTACTGGATATCTCATTCGAACATGAGTTTCCCATCTCAGCCCAAAAAAAAGTTTGGCGCCCTATCTCAGTGTTCTAGGTAAAATATTAATATTATGTTCCAAGGTTTCTCCGATTATTATATGGACAATTCTTACCGGAACATCCTGTATAATTCTGCTATCGACTTACCTCAGTAGATTTGCTTTGCAATATGGGATGTGAATGTTGCTTAACTAGGACGTGTTCGGGAACAATAAGTAAACTATCAGGCGAAGGTATGGGTTCTGAGCACTGGCGTTCTATTCTAATAGGTGGAGGGAGGCTCAGGTACTGAGATAAGCCGACTGGCTCTAGATCCGTTTCCGGATAAAGATCAGGTTCGCGCTTTATTCGGGACTGTCTCATCAGGAAACGTCCTCGTTTTGGACCCATGTGTTGGATTTCTTGGAGCGGAGGCGAATGCGACGATCGAGGAGTTAGAGTTACTAAAAAATGTGTTACGTTTAAGGAATTAAATTAAGACCCAATTTATTTTATTATTTTTCGTTTAAGCTAAAAATAAACATGGTTATTTTCTTGGGCAACCCTTCCATGGACCCACAGTATATAGGGTGTACCAAAAAAACTTCATCCCTAGATCCTAATCATAGTTTCAAAAAGTTAAGGAAAAAGTAGGTATCTATTTTTACCCAGAAATCCAATCCCATGAGTTTTTTCAATTGATAACTTATGTGACACCTTGTATTCAAAAAAGTGGATTGCTTTTGAATAAAAATTTGTCATTTTGCAAAGAATACTGAGAAGCTACTTTTTTAATGACTTTCTGAGAAAGAACCTGTTTTTTAGTACACCCTATAGGGAAATGTGTAGGAATAGATATTAGTGTATTAAAGTATAAGTGGATATTAAGGTCTTTAAAGCACGCTCTTCGCCGTAGTGCTCGAAATAAAGGCGCTGAGGCGTGCTTTAAATAGGTAGAATGGTTTACCAATAAAAAAAATCTATTTATTAATCATTTAAATTTATTGAAAACAAAGTAAAATAATTATAATACAAAATTATATCCAGTACCACCACGAACAAGTGTTGTCATATCTCATTATTTATATATTCAATAATCATTCATCAACTTCATTTTTGTATGGTTTTCTAATATGTACTTCCAATGTTCATTATATGGATAGATAAAAGTATCATATTAACCTGAAGACTTTGTATTTTTCAGTAAATGTGCCAACGCTGCTTATACAAATGTCAACTGTCAACCGGCTGACAACGACATTGACATTTCCGTATTATTTGATAAATATGAACGTGATCTATTCATTTTGGTATCAAATAGATCGAAATACAAAGTCAAATGGCAAAATTGTAACATATTTGATCGAAAAATGATATTGTTGAACATTGTGTCTTTTGAGGTGAAGCTTCTTAGCCAGCTATTCGATGATGAAAAATGGACGAGAATTGAGAGGAAAATTTTAATTAAGCTTGACGTATAGTATCTATAGTTTGGCAATTTTATCTGAAGCTACGGGGCATCGGTAAGAGGCGAGGAAGCATGGCGGTATCTGTCATAAGCGTACAAATGGCGTACGGTACCTATTTTACCAAGTAAAACTGAAAAAACAAAGGTCACTGACAATACCAACCACACTGGATAAATCAATATCAGTCAATTGAGGAAGTGAGAGGGAAGAACACACGCACGCGCTTGCCAATAAGTCAGCTTTCGATAAAAATCAACAATTATGTAATTCGGAGGCTGTGGTAATTATGGATTTCGTACAACGCTGCCAGAGCTTGAAGAAGCCCATAGCAAATTTGGAAAAGTGCTCATCTTTTAAAATTCATAAATTGAAAAAATCCAAGGAAGAATTAACGTTTAATCATATTGTTAATAATAAAAAGTCCATTTTCTAATTATTAGTACTACATACTTAGCACTTTAGCTTTTTCATGGTTAAACGTGGCAATATCGAATGTTTTCGACTGCGTTCCTTTCACGGCTTCAGATAAAGTGGCTAAAGTATACATAATGTTAGAAGGAATAGGTATATGACGTAGAAGCATCACATACAAAATTTACACAGCAGTTGTAAGTGAGATTCGAGTCACACCAAAGTTCGGTATTTTTTATGTATGAACATGATTTTTTCAAAAAGTTTCACATACAAAGTTTATAACTTCAACGTTCTTATTAATGCAACCAATTCACTTTAAAAATGATTTATTATTACTCACGAGCAAGACAAATATTCAATCGGGTAATTAATAGGGTACAAGCATAAATTTTGCTATTGGTGAGAATTGACGCTTTATCAGGTCTCCCAACAACTTGCATGCCTATTTTTTCAAAAATATATAAACTCTACTTTTAAAACGACTTTGAAAATCATAAAATTTGAAAGTCCTCCAAAACGCGCTTTACGTCATTAAGATGGCTGACCCATGGTGTGACGTCATTTGTTTACGTTCTTATTCGTGTATCACGGTCTGAGTTCTTGTGACTTAATTTGTTTCTGAAAGCTTTAAAAATGGATGAAGCCGAAAAAAAAAATTTGTATTCCAAGTATCGCATTGTTCCAGTGTGTAAATCAACGTCTATTAAAACCCCAGACAAAATATTTGTTACTTTACCGGGTGGCACAAGCAAAAATACACTTAAGAGAAGGGCATTACTTTTGTTTGTGAAGACCATTTTAATGTAGGTACCTACTTCTAAGCTGGTAATTTTTATTCTTAAATAGTTTGAGGTTATGTACCTATATGTCTAGGAATCAACCATAAAAACATCATTTTCTTACGACGACACATCGAAATATGGTTGGTATATATAAACATATAAATGATATATTTACGTCGGTGAAGCAATTAATAGTTGATTAAAATACAATATAAACACACAACTACACATAACCTAATGCAATACCGGCCATATTGACATAAGTAAACACAAGAGATATGACATCACACGTATCATCGGTAGCGTTCGGAAATCCTCGGGTTGTGGTCGGAAAGTGCATTGAAATTTGAATTTCATTTTAAAATTTGTGAGTAATTTCCAATGGAAACTGGTTTATTTCCTATTATTAGTAATTTTAGATATCATGTTTACTATTATGAATTAATATCCAAGCAAAATATGAAATATGCGTGTACTCTATTCAACAAATACGACGGATTTTATTTAGAATATCAACATCAGGTCCATTTCACCAAAAATAATTTACACAAATACACAATTTTATTGAAAGCATGAATTAAAAGTATAATATCAACTCGAGCAATCAAATCAAACGAACAACAAACCCACTAGAGGAATAACAGCACATATTAAAATAATTTTCACCATAGTCTGTTTAGCCCCGATGCACACATGACGGTTTTTTCACTACGGCGCCGCTGAGAGATCGGACCCAGGTACTATAATCTCAATCGGTGGCTGTGGATCCCCTCGATCTCGCTCGTACTGCCACTTCCGGCGAGATAGCAGCACTGATAGTACGCTTTATATAGTGGAATTCTTGTTTAGATAGCGGAAGTCAGCCATATTGTTCGGAAAAATTCAAAATTGACCCCAATATAACTTGATATGTGCTCTGGGTGTCTGTTCACTAAGAAGTGAGAGCTTCTACGAGAGTAAACTCTTTAAAGAACGCATGCGCGCACACCTAGGAGCTTTCGTATCGGTAAAATCCCGCATGTGTACACTTGTATAGCTCTATATTTGTTCGAGATTGATACTTTGAAAATTAATAGTCTCTGTAGGATTTTCGCTACCGTCGTAATATTTCGGCCGATGTTGAACCTGTTTAAAGTCCACGTGTTTCCCGTCAAACACATCACTACTTATAATCGCTATAGGATGATTAACCGTACACGCATCTCTCTCACTACCGACTACAGATTGCTCTTTAGATTTGTCGGATTGTTGATTTCTATTCTTAATGCTAAGCCTAAAATTCGGATAACCCCGTTTTTTATATTCTAACCACAAAGTTCGATTATTCACTCCGTACATCCTAGCGGCCTTGCAAAATCCTATCCCGCCAAATCTGACGGCTTCTAATGCTCTGAGGAAGTTCTCATCTTGCGGATTGAAACTTCTTTTTCTTTTATGATTTTGATATTGAGCGGCGGTATTGGGATGGTGTAAGATATTGTTATTTGGATGGGAGGTGGGATGTGATTCGCTATTGTGGGTGAATTGTGTACCGACGTTATTTGATAATACTGCGGAGGTTGATGAAAAATGCGTGAAGCCAGTTTGATCCAAAACATTCCACTGAATGCCTGCAAGGATAAGGATATGTTAGCATCATACTAGATTGCATAAAAGAGAGTTGTTAGTCCAGTAACTGAACACCCGAAAATATCGAAAGCTCCTGAAAAGTTGCCGAAGACTCCACTTTCGGCTCAATTTGTAGGTCACTCAGGTGTTTTTAACGCGATTGAGTTTACGGAAGGGGGGGGAATGGACCCCCTAGACCCTGGAAAACGGGTCTCTCGCTAATATCGAGAATTTTTCTTCAGGTGATAAATGAGGATCGTCTTATTATCTACAAAAATGGTCCCAATCATTTTTTTCGAAAAAGATAATGAGACCTAAAAGTCTCCTAATTTCAGCTGCTGCTCTGCCTGTAGGAATTCATTAATTTTTTCATATTCTTTAAAAAAATAGTTTTTTATCCTTATTTTCTTATAATGGAACCTTAGGAGGTTTTGAATGATCTCAGAAATTTTTTTTAATATCTTTCTTGCGTTTTGATAAAAAGATGATTCGTTTATTTATTTTTAAAAAATAATTTTTTTATCAAAACGCAAGAGAGATATTTAAAAGAATTAGGATAAAAAACTATTTTTTTGAAAAATATTAACAAACTAATGAAATAGTCTCAAAATCTTCATTTTTTATCTGAAGAAAAATTCTCTAATTCGCATATTTAGCCAGATGTTAGCGAGAGATCCGTTTTCCAGGGTTTACAGAGCCATTCCCCCCTTCCGTAAACTAAATCTGGTTTGAAAACACCTGCGCCCAAAGTAAAGTCTTCAGGGACTTCTCAGGAGCTTTGTCCCTTCATTTACTGGACTATTTTATGCACTGTGTAAAGCAAATAAGCGACAAGGCGGCATTCTTTATGTTAATTAGCTAGGCAAGTATTCTACAACTAGTTCTATGGTTCAATTCGACTTTATAAAATCTCCCAAAACAATTGGATATTCATTTAATCCCACTCAACGGCAGAAAACGGAACTTTAGGTCATAAAAATTTCCTTTAAGCCTCATCAACATAATACCCCTCATGACAATAGCTTTTCAAAAACAGTATAAGTAATCGTGACCTCTCTGTCTAAAAGCTATTTTTATTTGTTATACAATTACAATTTTACGCGCCATTTGTAAAAACGGCTATCATTTCGAATAACTCAGTGTGACGTACTAGCCCCTAAACGCCTATCAACTTTAAGCCGACCAATCGTAAAAGTTCTATCTCAGTAAATTCGTATATCTGTGGTTCTGTGTACGAGAAAAGAAAAGTCAATCAAATTTGAGGTTATTATCTTAGAACATAAAATAGACAGGAAGGAGTCTTGTCACTCATTAGCTGTATAAGAAAATGCGACGGAAGTCGCCATTTGCAACATCCTAATTATGACTAATTTGTGAAGTTGACGTTTACTGACGTAGATTGTAGGCACGTTTTTTTTTATATTATTTATTGTTATTTAAATCATCTGACCACTGACAATCTATTTCTAAGTTGATTGTTGTTATTAGCAGTTCATCTGGATAGTTCCACTTGAAATTTTTTCAATTTCTGACGCTGTTAATAGCGCCGTCAATACCTGTCACCACAATGAATATAAAAACGCAGTTGGTCGATTGGTGGATCTACCGGTGAATAAAAGAACATGCCTTGTTTATGTAGTTTTTTTGATGAAAATAAGTTTAAACGAAAGTATTATCAGAAGTATTATTCTATATTCGTATTTCCATTGCTCCTAGACAAATTGTTTGTATAGGACAGCTTATAGTTTTATATTTAATACATTTAAATAAGCTACAATTTTAAAATTTCACATATCCCATACCCTATACAAACAGTACGCCACTGTCAAAGCGGAAACGACTATTCGCCATTTGCAACCTCCTATTTGGACGCTAACTTATTTGGTAAATGATCCTTCCTGTCTGTTTTATGTTCCAAGGTTATTATTTATTGTGTTTGTATTGTTTTTTAATTTTTGAAAAATATTGGAAGTACAAAACAAAAACTGTAACAATAACCTTAAAAAAAGATGAAAAGCGGACAAAAAAAACAGGGTGTACAGTCAAAGAGATCACAGAACTAAAAGTCAATCTCGTTAAGTGCTTCTGTGAACAAATGTCATATTCCATCACCAACAGTGTTGCCTCAATAAAATGACCAAACTTGTTCTTGAAATGAAAGGAGAATACACACAAAATATAATCAAATCATTCCAACAAATTACTTCGCTGTGAAATGACATTTTTATTATTAGTTGATAAAGGAATATACAAAAGCCAATGACAAGTAACTTTGACAACACTGCTCTAAGGTGTTGCAAATTATATTATAATAAAAGAAGACAGAGACAAAAAATGTTAGGGATTAGTACGTCATAATTGCCGCCCAGACATTTTTGATTTTGAATTAATATGTTATGTTGATTTGAAAACGCCAGGAAAACTATTTAATACGATTGTGACACATGATATTGTCTGCACACTGAACAAATATCATTATTAATTGATTGAAATATATTTGAAAGGATTACATCTTACATCCCACCCTCCCCATTGTTGTACATTGTTTTATAACCTCATTTTCTTGGATATAGGTTTTCCACTGTTTAATTTCAGTTTAGAAAAAGGTTGTAGAAAGTAGAATGTTTTGGAACTGTTAGTAGCTGATGAAAAAAAAATAATAAGGATGAGAACAAATAAACAAAATATTTAAGACGACTTAATGAGCTTAATTGGGTTACACAGGATGTATCACAAAATTATTTTATCATATTTTCACCTTTCAAATGCTTTATGATTGGTACATTTCGATTATGTATGGTTTTAGCTTGATAAAAATATACTAAGCAATTAATTCTTATAAGTATAGTATAGTAAGAAAATTCATGGGCAACCGTAAAGCTTTTTAAAATGTTTGGATATGCAAAAATAATGTATCTATTATTTGACTACCAACAATAGTTTTAAACTGAATAACTGTATTTAAAAATTCTTTTTACTTACCAGTTGTTGGTTGACTACTTGTACAAGTTCGAGACATTTCTACTGGGGAACAATCAACTTGTGAAGTATTTACATTTATTTCTTGGGGAGGACTTATCTGCTAAAAATTGTATTATCATAACTTACTTTTTGCCAATGATATTGAAAATATTCCAGAGTTAAAGATACTTACTGTAATTATTTGATGGGTAGGTTGTTCTGTCTCCCTTTGATGAGACGTTGATGGCTGTATACTTTGAATAGGAATACCGTTGTATTTTTGTGAATTGTCTTCAAAATTTCTAGATTCTTCTGTTTTTAAAACTGTTTCAAAAACATTATTGACTGTACTTAATAAAATTTCGTTCTGTGTGCCTTCTGCAGGTTCTGCAGTTATTGTTGGACTACATATTACATTCTTTTTTAATCTTCTCCTAAAAAAATATAACATCGAGTTTATAAAATATAAGGCATTTTTTGGTTGAATTTTATTAGAGTGAAATATGTCTTTACTTACCGTTTACTTGAAGGTGAAGAAGGACTCATGGGTCTATTTTCTTCCAAACTCCAATCTGTACTTTGTGCACTTATTTCTGCCTTTTCTGGCTGACTTTGACACTTGACAGCTGGATTCTCCATGGGTATTTCTGTCAACCCTACAGAAGATTGAAAGTGTAAAGCAAACATTGATAAACACTAAGAATAGTGAATTGTTTTTGTTCATTATTGAATGGCATACACTTTTCTCTACTAACTATACCTTTAATTTTCAACATTTCTGCTGTCTTTAATATATAAGGTAGTTGCTCCTGAGATACACTAACTTCGCCATGATACATAAAATCCACCATTACTTTCAAATCAATAAATTTGACATCTTTGAGAATTACAATTGGATGTTTACAGGGATTGGTTGCAAATAATGACTAAAAAATTTACAATAGCAAACTGCATTGAGTATACAATAAACTTGGTAATTTTGTTTTTCACTTACTTGGAAGTAAGAGCTACATGCAGATAAAACAACTTTATGTGCTTGTAGTTGTTTGCCTTCAGCTGCCAAAGTAACATCTACAAGGGATTGACTATTTAGAAGACTAGAGAATACAGATATGAAGTTTGGTTGATGATTATTCCATCTTAAACAATACTGTTGGACTGTCATCTTAATTTATTTAAAATACCTAAAACATTAAATGTAAATATTAATGTGTATTAATTTAATCATATTTTTCCAATTTTATTACTCAAGAATAATTAAAATATTCATTTAAATTAATTAAAAGTGTTTTTCTTGAATAATTTATTAGATAAAATGGTTGTGGTATTTCTATAGTGTTAAAAAATGATTCATCAGGGTAACAACTTACTGATAAATTATTACTTAACACACCTTACCTTTCCTGTGAATTAAATAACATCTAAATATTAATTGATTTAACGTATGTTTTTAAAGACTCAAAATATTGATAAGCTTTTAAATGATTTAATAATTTAGCAAAATCTGTGATGTAAACTATTTGTCTTATAGGTAGATGACCAAAATCAATAACGAGTCCTTGAAAAAATAAAAGTACGCAGTATTAGATTGGTAGTGCATTTTAATTAACATAATGTATAAACGTGACAATGAATCTATAATCTAATAAATTGAAAAATACCTTATTTATTATTCACTTATTATTTACAGACCCAAATAGTTTTAACCTTAAAACTTTGACACTGACAACTACACGACATAAGACAAGACAAGTGACATAAACCATAGAATTTTGTAAGCCGACGAGAATTTTATTTATACAGGGAAAGTCGAATGGAAGTGAAAAATTTATAAAAAGAAGATACATTTTAAACATAAAAAACCCAGAACTCGTCGTGAATAACGACGGTACAGCCCTTAATTCTCAAACAAAAAGAAGATAGCTTTAAGTTATGGATTAAGTTTTGAGTTTTTTCATTAGGTATGCAGATGCAGTAACTACAAGAAATGCAGAGAACTGTCAAACATTGATCTTTGTGCACATGCTGTACACAATACTTATTCTACAGTTGTACCCAAAGGTGCTCTATAAGATTAAAATCAGGGTAGTAAGCTGGTCAAACCATTCGTTATTAATATTTGCATTCGACAACAGCGTCCGATGAAGGATTTCCTTTATAAGCGTATAGCTTCGTTAATAACGCGAATAAAAAACCAAATTGTTCATAAAGCGTGATGCTCCTAATTGCCATTAAAATTAATTATGAATATAAACGACTTGGCTCATCTCACACAACTAATTACAGGCAATTTCTCACAATTCCTAAATTCCACCTTTTTTAAGTTTGCCAATTTTTTCCCTAATTTATGTGCAATTGAAATTGATTTGGATACAATCCAAGAAGTAAATCACCTTGAGAATTGAGCAGCTAACGCTTAACGAACACCAAGATCTTCTTGTTTAGCTAATAGTTGGCCGCTTAATTAAAGAAGTTGGTAATAAATTTAAAATAGCGTAATTTATATAACAAATAATGATAAATTGGGTATGTGCGACACCAATAATAGAACAGTTTTCAACTGTTTTGTTTTATAAATATAGTGTGTGCATCAAGCACTTCATTATAATAAATCAATGTATGTATGTATTTTTGGGGTGACATTCACTGAGACCTAAAAGATTTATTGTGCCCCCTTTTACTTCTACTCAGTTTCTGAGGAGAGTCTTAGAAACTAGTAGTTCCTTTAATCCTATTTCCCGGAGGAATTTTAGGATGTCTGCAGGCTTCAACTTAGGTAAACGTTCCTCTAATATCCAGTGATTTCTCAGGTGCTGTGCTCTAGGATTCTGAAGTGCTATGCAGTTGGAAAGTCAGGCGACAATGTCCTGTTAGGATCCCTGTTAAAACTCTTAGCGCAGTTTTACTTTGACTTATGCATTCATTGATCTCAACAATAGTCACCCATAAGAGTCTTTGTATTAGCACTGCTAGATCTTTTCAATGGTCAGATCTTCTCTTTTTCTCGGCTTTACCTATTTCTTCCAATATTACATTGGGACTGATTCCGCAAAAGGGTTCAGGCCCCCAGAAAGGTATTTCAGTCCCCCTCTTTGTTAGTTCATCTGCTATTTCATTTCCTTCTATTCCAGTGTGTCCTGGAATCCATAGTAAGGTGACTATGTTGTTCTCGCCTAGTTCATTAAGTTTGTTTAGGCATTCCCGCACCATTTTAGAACTGATTACACAAGAATTTAGTGCTTTAATGGCTGCTTGACTATCCGACATTATGATAATCCTTTGTCTTGTGTATCCTTTATCAATATTGAACTGGGCGCACTCTAATAAATCAAAGTCCTTCTTCAAGTGATCCTTTGATAATTGCTATTTTGTAGCGGTACAGATTCAGTCAAACTTTGCCAATGGTTGGCATCTTCATCATACTTTTTTGTGCGCAAGCGCCAGCTTCCGAAATTTAAGAATTGTTTTATGTAGAAAGGTATGTACCATAGATAAATAATAAGTTCTCTATAGCGTGTACGATAAAATAAAATAAAAATAGTACGAAGAGTTTGTATTGCTGCCATTTCGATTTCTGACACTTACTATAATGTACCGGGTGGCCAACTAAGAACGGCCGTCGGCCATATCAAATCAAATACCTCGATAAATTCTGCCGTAGACTAGATTAATAATAAAACACTGCAAACCGCAAGGCGATATCTCTTTCTTATCCTGAGATATTGTAAGAAACAGTTAAATGGCGGGAATTGATCTTCCAACGTCTAGAAGGCTGGTGAAGTAAGTTGTGCTACATTTGTTCAATTAATAAGAATGCTATTTGTTTTCAAGCGATCAGTTAGTAAATCAAAAGCCTCAAATATCAATAAAAACCGATATTTGTAAGTTCATTTATTTGGCCACCGAGGTCTCCAGACCTAACTTGTTCAGATTTTTATTTGTGGGGGCGAGTCAAAGATCTCGTTTATGCCGATAGACCCGCAACAAGAGCTGACATGGTTGAAAAGATACGACAGACAATACGAAGTATTTCAAGGACAGAAATTGAAGCTGCTGTTTTCTCTACCCGTCAGCGATTGATTTCATGCATTGAAAATGATGGACGACATTTCGAACATCTAGGGCGGCACTAATTACGTACCTAGTTATTTATTAAAGGTTTCAAATGTTCGATTTTTCACATTAGTTTAAAATTCGTTCTCATTGTTAGTAGCGACAACAATAACATTAGTGTGATAACAGTTTGAATACTGCAGACAAATGTAAGATCTTTCCATTCAGTGTAAATTTAATAATTTCTGTTAACGCGAACCAGCCTTCTAGACGTTGGAAGAACAATTCCAGCAATTTACCTGTTACTTATACGATATCTCTGGATAGAAAAGAGATATCGCCTTGCTGTTTGCAGTGTTTTAGCACTAATTCAGTTTACTTTTTAAAGACCTACTTCAATTTGTATGCTTCCATTTAAAATTGTTACGAGAAAACACAATATTTAAAAAAAATAAAACAGCGCCCTCTAGCATTTATGTTATTAATCAGATTGCTTCATATTCACAAATTTTCGATTGTTCAACAAAAGCTCTTCCAAACAACATCAAGTTTATTAAAATCGGTCAAGCAGAACCGGAATTACAGGCGTTTTTTCGTAACAAGTTTCCCACTCTCCCCCGACCCCCACCCCTTATTTAAAGAGATAGACTTAAATGTGTCATATTAAAAATATGCGGAATTTGTCGAGGAATCTTATTATAATATTAATATTTAATATGCTCCTTAATTAAGTAAATTTTGAAAAAATTTGCATTTTAAAATTTTAACTGTCAAATACGCCCTCTAGCGGTGGACCTACAATGTTGAAAATAGTTTCCAGGCGTTTCTCGAGGCCACTTTTGTTATAAATTTTTTTTTCCCGAACCTGTGCTATAATCCACTCCTGAGATATGGCCGTTCTTAGTTGGCCACCCGGTACATATACGGAAAAGTTTTTGTCGTAAAATCCATATCTAAGCTCGCCATTCTGTTCATTTTTGGTTTCGTGCTATGAAATAAAATATTAATCTGTACATTATAAACGTACTTTGTTTCACTCTGTACATTTGCGGACATCTACAAAAAAAACAATCCTTGAAATACTTTGACCAAACCTCAATTCCAACGAAAATGTCAATGAAGCAAGGCTATTAGGAGACTTGGATCTGTCAGTGAAGCATTTCATTTGTACTTTTTAAAAATAAACCTCTACGGAAGCGTGTGCGAGGTGCGAGATATTTTACTTACCTATGTCACAAATAATAAATAATAAAAAAGAACTTTAAGTATCTTTTGTCTGCCTCACTGAAAAAATTATTAAACTGAAATGATTAATTACCTATACAGGATGTTTCATTGGAAAAGAGAAATTCCCAAACAGCGAATAAAGGTTTTAATGGTTCTAAACTTGCTCCACTTATTGTGTGTGACAAACTGTACTTTTTTCAAAAAATATAAAAAGAAATGTTTAAAATTTCAATATACAGAGTGTTGTTTCATATATAGGTACACAATCGAATAAAAATTTTTGTTTCAATTCCATTACGGGTTTTTGTTGTAAGTAATTAATGGTTCAAAATATATACCGGGTGATTAGTTAGCTATGATCTTAGATGCATATATGAGCAGAATCGATAAAACACACTGTATCTTCTAAATGAGTCAATAAATGGGGATCTCTATTCGACGTTTTCCCAATAAAACATTCGCGTCAAAATTAAAAAAACAAAACTATATTTAATTCTTTAAATATTTTATTCATCATAATTCGGTGTTCTTCTTAAAGACGGTCCTGCTTCTTTTACAAAAATAGCAAAACTAACAATGGCAGTAGGTTTGGCAACACCTATACTCGTGTATATAAGAATATAACGTTTTGAAATTCTAAAATTCATCACACTTCCCAATGTTCATGTTATTTCTCTGAACTAAAATATATATTTTAAACAAATATATCCTTTCACTGCAAAGCGTCTTAGGTGTTTAAACACCCTGTTTATATTTAGGAACTCAATTTAAAAAATTGTTGTTACTCTTATATAATAACATTTTTTGTACAATCATTGGCGTAGAGGTAATAAAAATGAATAAAGGATGTAAAAAACTCTAGTTATATTAAGAAAATGTAACATACATAGAATTCGAGTGGTGTTAATCCTGGAGGTAATGTTGACCACTCAGTAGCTTTTTTCATCTAATAGCAAGAATCCATCTTTTATTTTAAAACCTCCCATTAAAAGAACAATTCACTAAGCCAAGGTATATTTTGGCGAATTATAAATAATGATTATTATTAATTATTATTTTATGTTATTGTTGATGCTTCTACACATCTAAAGTTCTTTCGAGACAGTCAATTATTTCAAGCAGCTGTTTTTTCTTGATTACAAACAAAATAATAATATTTCGCGAAACCAAAATTTTGGATTGCTTAAAAATAAAATACATACAACTATTACAGTGAAAATTTATTGAGTGCATGTGCTGCATGTTTTCTATTGTATGATGCTCTACTTGAAATTGGTCTATTTTTGAGTTTTAAATTTTCAATTATTTATAAAAAAAAGAACGAAAAGCTTGGCAAACTATTACCAGCAATAAATTAAAATTTATCATGCAAATTAGTGATATATTTCTATTCCGAAATCAAAAGTCAAAACATATTTAATTTTCCATGTTTTGTTTGTGCACCGTTATACTCCATTCAAAGATATTTCGTTTGAACTTTACACCAACATGATTGATTCAAAAAGAAAACACACGGTAAGTAGTTTTCTTATATTTTTCTATTATTTGGTATATTCGGTAGGCGAAAAACAGCTGTGTGTCACACATCTAATAGTCTTGGGCTGCTAAAGCTCATTTTTTGTCATTCCTTTCGAAATTATGAAGCCTACATGTCATGGGAACCGGTCTAGTGGCATTGTTCTATTTTTTTTTTTAAATAACATTTATAACTAGCCATTCCGAATGGCTGAAGCAAAGTGAGATTGAAACTGCCTGTGTGTTGTTATTTGTTAGTAAATTTAATACCACAATGTTTCGGATGATTACCTGGGCTACGTTCATAAACTTCGAAGGTGGAGTGTTTTTAGGTTGACAATTATTCGAGTCAAATTGCTAAAGGAAACAGTTGAGAATTTGAACAAAACAAATTTACCCAATATCAATACAAACCTCGAGTGTAATTCGGCAGGACAATTTAATGAATGAGAAATTTGGAAACATATCAATGCAAACTTTATTTATGAAACATTAAAAATAAACACATTTTTATTTTAATGTACAATTAAACGCAGTTATTGAAATTCATACTAGGAACAGTGATATTGATGAACAAATGAATAAGTGAAAAAACCACTAGTGTATTTGCCGCTGTCAAAGTGACAATTGCACTGTGGCATATGCGATTTTTTATACATGAATTAAATTGTCAATAAAAATAACCAGCAGTAATCTGAACAGAGCTACTGTATAAGCCAAACTGTCATAACTGTCAGAGTATATAATACTCCATTAAAATACTCCATTAAAAAGAGTATGCAGATTTTACTCCGGGTAGGTTTCTGAACGTTTATAAAAGCATACTCTATACTGGTAGAGTAAATTTATGAACGCTTCGGAGTAAACTATCCTTACTCCGAGTAAGTTTATGAACGTAGCCCTGAAGAGTTATTCCTATTTTTCAAAATAAATAGTCCTGAAATTGATATAGTCAAAAGCGGTCTTATCGTGCGGGTTCAAAGGTCACTAACCATATGTATCAAATCAGAAGACACAGAGGTTACCAAAATGTGAGATTACAAATATACCTGGGCCCTGATTCTCGATTTCAAGAGAAAAGGAACGTTCACTTCACCAAAATGAACATTCCGATCCGCCAACGTTCACGCGGTACTCTAAAATCTAATTCTTGAACACTAGTGATGTGAAACGTCATGCGGAAAGAAGAAGAAAAAATTATGATGAACATCATAGAAAAAGTATATATTTATACTTTTTCTATGATTAAAATGCAAGTAAGAAGAAGAACCTGTTAACATAACCAAAGTTTGTAATTCGGCGGGTATTAGTTTTTGTGCGATTTGGCTGTGAAAAAAGTGAAAGAGTGGAAGTATTTTCGTGATAAAGTTTATCGACATTGGATATGGTAAAAAGCTGTTAACAACTATTATCGGTTCAACTCATTTCAATTCTTATGTGTTCATTTTAGATGGATAAATAATGTACTTACCTTGAAGATTATTAAGAACAATCCCATAAAGTGCGGCCCTTTCTGTCTCTCTGTCTTATTAATTTTACGGATTTTATTTGGAAGTTATGATTAAACGCAATAAAAAAAAAACAAAAACAGTGAGTATGTCTTTGTTGAATCGTATGACCCGCATGATAAGACTGCATTTGACTATATCCATTTTATTTTGACGTTGAAAGAAGTTAAATTTTTTATTTTCCAATATCTTATGTTAATTAACCAAGCTAGATTGGCAACAGTGGATGTTTTAATTCCAGGGAAAACAAATTGCCATTCCAATATATGAATAATATCAATATTTTCATCAAGAAAAAAAACGAATTTGCTCCTGGCACTGTCCCCTCTTATAAAGTAAATTATTTTCTCCCGCAATTTTAATTTATTTTTTGTACATTAATTGGCATGGTGTAAAGGGGAAGTGGGGAGGAGACGGCTTCGTTTAAAACTGTTGTTAATTTTGTTTTATTTCTAGTCGTACATCCAAGTTCAACTATTCAATTTGTTCAAGTTATAGGTGGGTGGTAATTTTTTTTTATAAAATACTAATTATATGTGACTTAGGTGACAATTTCACCGAGGATTAAAACATTTTTGTTGCTGTTTTGTGTTAAGTTTAGTTTTTCGTGTGTATGTCATTAATGTTTCGTTAAATCTTCCATCAAATATGTTTAGAAATAATTTTTCATAAAAATTTTATTTTAATCCTATTAATTGTTTAGGTCTTTATATGGACAAAAAGCATTCACACATAAATATATTAACAAAAAAAATATCTTCTGCCTGCTCCCGAAGACATAACTCTTTATTCTCCATTATTAATTTTCCTTTTTCCGATTCTATTTTGAAAAATACTAAATTCTAACCCTACTTATTTCGAAGTTAGTCTACTTATTCCATGCTTTAAGTAAAAGACCAATTTATAGGTAGTAGGGTACCTACATTAGAAGAAATTTAGATTTTAATATCATCTGACAGTTCTCACTTCTAACTTAATTAAAAGCAACTAGAAAGCTACAAAAGTTTTCAATAATCTACAAATACGATTAAACTCCATAAATGCGTAAAATGAACATTGAATATGAAGTATACATTATACAGTGAGAGAAATTAATAATTGTGCTCCAAAAAAAAGTCTGAACATTGTATTTATTTCAAATTATGTAATCAATTCTGTTGTTTCATCTTTTTAATTGAAATTCTTGACAATAAACCATTTTTCTTTGTTCCTTCTACATCTGTTCTGATTAATATGGGGCTTATGTACTTCTACAGCCTCTCCTCTCCATATCTACGTTGTATGCACTCAAGCTATGATACTTTTAGCCGTCTTCATTAGTAAACTACATAAATATTGGGAGGGTTGTGGTTTTTCCTAGCCAAACTTTCACAGTAGCTCAGTATGTGTGCTGATGCTTCCTCATCTTCTTTGCAAAAACCGCATATAGTTATTTCTACCGCACCTATGCTGTTCATGTGTTGTTGGTTTGAGTTACCTGGTACCCAGGCTTAGAAGAACATGTTCTGATTTCCCCCTTCTGTCTGTATCTGTAGAATAGGAAGGGTGAGTGTAGGCTCACATGTGACCCATTGTACATCCTCCCGAAGAGTTGTCCTCCTAGGTCATCGTCCATCCTGTCCTTCGCAGGAAGGTGGACAGGTCACTAGGAGAGAGCTCCTTTATATCGGCAGGTGTAGGACAAGACTCACCGAACACACACTCTCGTATGGAGGAGTTTCCTTAGTTGACAGTGGCCAGTCAGAAATCCTACTGTTAAACGTAGGTTTATATTTCTTCGGCGCCAGCTTCTCCGGGTCGCCCAGGGTGATCCTGGCAAGACTGCATCCTTCGATTCCATTCCATCTCTTAAGGGATTGAGCAAGGGTGTAACGTTTGGCTAGTTCCGCAATTGTCGAAGTCGTTAGGCCGTAGGTGTCACTGGGCCGTGATCGACTAGTGGTTAGGACCCCACGTTGTGGTCTCCCCCTTTCCCCTTTTAATACACTCCCCTTCTCTACCATTTACTTATCAAAATATATCAATCAAAATATTGTATCAACAGTAATCCAATATGGCCGATGAAGGTGATGACTGGTTTGGAGGTGGAGACGACTACCCACAACCAGCAGAACTAAAATCGATTCACATGAAAGGAGATGCGCCAGTAGAAGCAACACCAGAGGAAGCTGAGGCTGCTCCTGCAGAAGGTGAAACGGCAGAAGAAGAGCAAAGGCCTGAAGCTGAAGAGGAATATTTAGATCCTGATAAATTGATATTATTCAAACATTGGATTAGGTAAATATGCAAGTATATATTAACTCATGTCTGAAACAAACAAATTGTGATAATTTATTTATTACAAGCTGAAGAGCAGAGAGAAACAATTTTTTGAGATATCACCCAGTATTGTTTACATACTGTTGCTTAAAACTGTTTAGTAAACATCCATAAATAATAACGATTAACATAGAAAACTAATCTTTGAAAAAATAGCAGCAAATTGTGCCAAAAAAAAATTTTTTGACACGAACGCTCTGTCTCACACGCAATGCATTCTTAAAAGATTTGACATTTATTTTTAGAAAACAATAGAGAAGCGTTAGGACAGACTATTTTAAGAAAATATTTTAATGTTACTTGAATTACAGCTTTCAAGTACGAAGTTTGGAGCCAACAATCTTATTTTAAATGTCAAAATCAGAAATAAACACAATGCAAAGGGTTGCTCTGCATTAAAAATAAGTTCACCGGATAACTTTTTGTGGGAAAAATGATAATGTATCTAAATATCGTCAGATGTCACAAGATCGATTTAATTTTTTGTCTTTATTTCTGCGAGTAGTTCCTTTAAATATATTAATTTGCTTTATTTAAAAAGCAATAGCGAGCCGAAAGAAAACAGTTCGTGTGCATGAGGAGAAAATTAAAACCAAGTGCCACTAAGACCATGTAGAGCTGATATTTATATGTAGGAATATATAAACTCAGCAAGCTTTTTTGGTTATTACAATCATTGTTTAATCCTACGAACTTTAATAATATAACTTTTTTTGTCTATAAGCGTTCAAAAGTTGTCATTACTGTTTTCTTTTTAAATTTGTGACTTGACATGGACTCAATTATTTAAAATATACATGATTGATTTTGAAAAACTGCTACACGATGCTGGCACACATATACTTTATACAAATTACAAATAAATTCAGTAAAAAATTGGGGTTATAAAGGAGAAATTCACCATTTTCAAATAAAATTTAAATTTCGCGCTAGAATATTGATGACGTCTGTCTATGACATCATGGCTTCGTAACCATTTGACAGATTACAAAAATTAAAATTTAATTTGATTTATAATTTGAATTATTTTGGTGTGTGGGGTTGGCTCTACAGAGAGCGTGTTTAGAAGGAATACGCGGTTGCGTTCAGGCGCAATGCAATACTGCTCTCTGCTAACTACCATATCATTGGTTGTACGTAATTGTTTCGGGAATCATCTGACAACTTAAATCTGTGAGGACACAGAAAACTTCTGTCTTTAAATGTACCTACTCCAAAAAAGGGTGTAGCCGTGTTGATTTATATAGGTATTCATATAAGTAGTTGGGAAATGAACTTGATGTTTTGCATGGTGATTGTATATGATTTTCGTAGTTAATTATTACTATAGCAATAGACCATTCCAAGACGCATGACTTTGACAGGCCAGCCATATTGTATATATAAAAAAACGTGCTCTCAGTATCTGTTGCTCATAAAAAATTTCAGACTACTCGTACGCAAAAAAGTCACTGAGGTTTTTTTGTTTGCAATAACTCAATGCATCCATCTCAATAGGTTACATCTCTTCGTTGTCGATAACCTTGATTTTCTTTGCGTTATTCTATGGGGTGCACCGCTGACCTAATATGGCGGACCTGTCTGTGACGTATAGTTTTGGAATGCTCTATATTTTGTTTGGTTATGATCTCTAATAAAAATCTAACGGCTACTCCCATATTGTTTGTGTATTTGTGATGCGGTAGGATTTTTAATGTCTTAAGGTAAGTGCATACCATAATAAATAAAATGAATATCAGATGATTTATTTTAAAAATTCTACCTGTATATGTGTCATCAATGTCTTTCCTTAGCTACTTGGGCAAAGTTTTGAAAATAAAAGGGCTTTTTGTGGATCTTTATAATATTTGCCAAAAAAAATTTAGCCTTGTCAACATTTTATTAAGTATTAAATATGCTTGATATTTTTCTATAAAAAAATTTGGTTTTCTTAGGCCGAAGTTCTTGCCGTATAAATATCTGTACGTCTACAGAAGAAACTACTATGATGATGTCATGGATTATCTGGATAAAAGAAATAGGGGAATAACAAGAGATATACCAAGGGCTCAAACTTGGGCCGAAAGAATTTTAAGAACATTTTCAAATAAGATTATTCAAAATAAAGTAATTACATCGCGAATGAGAAATGATCTGGAATTTGTCGAAAATACGAAGTTAAGTCAGAAGTTCTTTTATTACCATCTCAAAAATCAATTCAATAAACAATTCTCACCCTTACTGTATTAATTAATATAAACGTTAAAGTTCAAAAAAAAAATATATATATATATATATATATAATTGTGTTCAATAGTTTTTTCAGTTTCAAATGTACATAAACAGTTTTTTTAATTTTAATTGTTAATATTTATATTAAATATTATATAGTTATTTTACCAAAGTTTTATTAATGTTATGACTTATATTTTTCTTTTTTCTTAATTTCCTGATTACTACTAATAGAAGCATCAACTTTAACCTTATCTACTTGACTTACAGTCAATTTTAATTGGAAAGGTTTCCAGAAGTTTTGAAAACTGGCGATTTTATAGATTTTGACGTTCCCTTTTCGAATTTCTATTTTACGTCTTCGTTTCAACCCAAGCTACGTCGGGTCGACCAACAGCATGTGAAAATCTATAAAAATACCAATTTTTTGAAACCTTCGCGAAAAACTTTCCAGGTATTTTTATTCGAACGAAATTAAATAAACTAATAGGCCTACAATAGACTGGGCTAAACAATGACAGCAACAGATCTTTACTTTACTTCTAGGTCCGTGTACTTTTAGTTCCTCTATAAATAAAATGCTTTTCTGTCAGTTTATTACAATTTTTTTGTTTAAAAATATTTGTGATCTTCCATATGCAACTTCCAACTCAGCTTTTCATTTTTAAATAAAATAAACAGAAATTCCAAATAAAAGCACTGCCACATTCAACAGATTGTTAAAATAACTTGCTGTTTTCTTTAATGACCGTAAAACATTGTATTCTCTTAAATATACCGTTTGAAAATTTATTGTTTATTCTAGCTTATTAACTGTACTTTCTGATTTAATAAATAAAAGACCGCAGATATTTTTGTACAATAAAAGATTATGTTATCAATATTTTTGTTTTTTTTCCACTACTCCCTTCGTGATGCACAAATGCATGGATACTAGATTCTCCATGCACAAATGGTTTATATTTTGCCGGGTAAATTGAGGAGCGGGTAAACATACAACACGGCTCCACCCACCACGTCAAATTTAGTAGTTGAGGTGCGCATGCTTCCAAGCAGCCTTTAACCTTCTATTCGATGTGACTGAATGTCAGCTGATTAGCGCAGTTGGTAGAGTATTGAGCTTACAATTCAGAGGTCGTAGGTTCGAAACCCGGTTAGGTGCTGGGTTTTTTTTTTTTTTTAGTTTTTTATTTCTTATTTTCAGATATTTCTATACATATATAGTTACACTTTGATCAACCGGGTTTGGGCCTGGGTTTTCTTGTTTTTTTTTTTAGTTTTATATTTCTGATAATTACATATTTATTTCAATATTGTTATGTTACTACTAAATTTGGCAAAGTCTTGAGTCATGCGCAGTTGAAGGAGCCGTGTTGTATGTTTACCCGCTCCTGTAAATTGTACCCAGTTGTACGTCAACAACTGACAAAAGTCATTCGTAGAACCACAGAATAGCCCACTCACTCAGAAGCGACACCTCAAACTTTTTAAAAACTGCCTCCAATAATAGGTACTATTATTGCATTTTTTTAAGCTGCTGTTACTGCTAGACTAGACTACCCGTACCACTATCCAAACCTATCAATTTTGCATAAGTGAATTTGAATATTGTAAAATGAATCTGCCATTTTGGTGATATTCTTTGGAGTGTTTCCACTCTACTCTTTCCTTTCTATTGATTTAGACAGATGGAGCCGATTAAAATTGCTGTTAAAAACATGGATTTTTTTTGTGTTTTGGAAGCCGTTCTGTTGCTGGGAGCACTGCAGCCTATTGGCTTTTGTGCTCTACTCCCACATTTAGTCCACCTATCCAGTTATCCCCGTACCTTCCAATAGACGATATAGGTCCATTGGATGTGTGCCATATACTTCAGGTGGCACATTGGCTTCTCCGAAGATTGTTTATCTCCTCGAGTCCAGTGCCTCACAGTCAGATAAGATATGGGTTGCGGTCTCGGTCTCCATGCCACAAGATCTGCAGCTGAGGTTCCCGTTATATAACTCTATTTTATGCAGGTGATCTTTTACCGGGGTATGACGTTGGATAACCTGTAATAATTCTTAGCTTATTCCTATTGATATTCAGTAGTTCTTCGGCCCGTTTCACACATGTGTCACCTATGAAGGTTTTACTGTGCACCCCCTTTGGAGTGTTCCTCCACTGAAGTCTATGTTGGCTTTATAACCATTTTTGTATTTGCCCTCGGACTACCTTCTATTTGGTCCCAAGAACTGGTTCTGGTCCAGCATATGCTGTTGCTGAGCCGCGAGTTCATCAGCTTGTTCATTTCCAGAAATACCGTTATGTCCCGGCACCCACGCTAATCTCACTTTAATGTGGTCTGCTAGTTCATTTAGTTCTTTTTGGCATTCTTTTACCAGTCTGGGTGTTATCTTGCGGCTGTTTAAAGCTGCAAGGGCTGCCTGGCTGTCAGCTAGTATGTTTATCCTTTAAGTGTCAGTCCTATGTTTGTTAATTCTGACACATTCTAGGATAGCATAAATCTCTGCCTGAAATACAGAGGTATGTTCTCCTAGTGAGAAGGAGCATCCTGTGTTCCTCATATCACTATACACCCCTGCTCCTGCCCCTTCCCCAGTCTGTGTACCAGGTCTCTCCTCGGGGAAACTTCAATCTGCTTGGGTCTTGCCAGTCCTTTCATGGATTAGTCAAGTAAGAGCATGTTGTCTCCGACACTCATGATTTTTTAAGCTACTGTGCTGTTTAACAGAGAGCACTAAACTCTTTCGCGCTTGTGTCTGATTATAACCACACTTTTGAGGTAGTTTTAAAATCGCATTGCGTTTACGATGGAGCAGCTCATTAACGACATATGAATATAAGTTCTGTTTGCGCCATTTGCAGATAATATATATTTTGGATTCCAACCTCTTTCAGGAATGCTGCAGCTAATGAGTCAAAAATTCGGTACTCCTTTTGTTACTCTCAGCAAAACACTGCACCTTACTTCTTCGAACAGCGCTATAGCTTGTTATTTTTCAAATATTTCAATTTACTCCTTTTTCATTTCAGACCAAAATTTCTTCCCTACAAGTACCTTTACGAATATCGAAAAAATTATTACGACGATATAATGGAAGTGCTTGAAAGTAGACGAAGAGGTGTGCGAAGAGACATTCCTCACGCTCAAACATGGGCTGAGAGAATATGCAGACAACGCAGACATCCAATATGGAAACTAGAAAAATTCGATAAACATTTAGAAGATGTCAAGCTGGTAACAAGAACTGAAATTAGCGGCACTTTTCAATCTTATTTCGTTAAAGATACTTTTAATAAAAGATATTCTAAATTATTGTATTGAACTGGGATATACGACAAGAAATTGTTCAATTACTTAGATTTGTTCCAGCTGGCATATATGAATCGCTCTAGTATCGTATCGAGTACAGACAGTAAGAGTGTAATAACTGCATAATGCGCAAGCTCGAATTAAGGACAGTTCTCGAACTAACACACATACAAAATTTTTGAGTGATCTAGAACTTTCAACAGGATCGTTTTGACACCTGTAATGTGTTATTCGAGATTTATGAGGTTGGAGGATTAGTACGCAGCTAGCTCTACACAGCTTCAGATGAGTTTACGAATTGTCCAGAAACAAGAATCCAAATAAGGCTTGTCATCAACAATTTTGGCCTTATGTGCATATCACTTCTACCAGTTTTTCAGTTAGTACAGTTTTTGTGCCGTCCAAAGAATGATACAATCCATTGGAACGATAAAGAAATACAGCGCTTGCGCGAAACGATACCTAGAACGATTTTATCGCTAGAGGGAGCAAATCGATGATTAGTGTTTATGTCAGGATTCCTTATAGTTTGTACTGTACTTAAGTAAAAACCATTTCCCTTATAAACAGTTTTATTCCGTTTCAAGGCAGATAATAGTTGCTTCTTTTCTACCACCAATCTAAGCTATAACCTAAGTTAAACTTAGCTAAGCTAGCGTTCGTTTTGCCAATGAAGTTGGATTTACTAAGATCAACTGACCTCCTCTCTTGCCTCCGCCAAGTATGCCGGATTTTTAACTTAGCAAAATTTCTTAGCTAAGTTTAATCGCGAATACAAGAAAAGCCACTCATTTTTGACATCTGATAAAGATTGCGCCCTGCAAAACTTGTTGGTACTAATGGAAAAATTATCCACAGTCAAGGCCGACAGATTTAACAGAGTTACATAACCAACAAAATGTGAAAATCCTACGCTACTGTTTGAAGTCGAATGTCAATTTTCTAGCATGGCCTCAGATTATAAAGAGAACAGATACGAATCCCGGTAAAACATGAAACGATTTTCAGCTCTGTCATCAATGACCTTGGACCTTTAACTCGGTATGGCCGCGATGTTGCCAGTTTAAAATATTTTCTGAATTTCTTACCAAATTGCAGTGTTGACTCGGGGACAATAACAATTTCTGGTGCCGGATCTAGTGTTTTTGGAAGTTTCCACTAAATCTTCAAAACTGTGCCATGAATTAAAACAATAATCGAATATATATTTATGTATTTATTAAATACCTATATGTACATTCCTATGATTTGTTGTAAATAGTCATTACTCTTGGGAGATTAATTAATAAATACATTTTTAGATAACACAAATAATTACAAAAATCAACCAAATTTTAAAGTACAAATAATTCTAATTTTATTTATCATCAATATACACCTATGCAAGGGAGAATTTTGATAATAATTTGTAGCACCAAAGTTAATATCAAAAACTTTCTTTTATAATAGGCCGGGATATTAAATTACATACTCTCATCCATTGGAAATCGAAAGAACTTTATTTTTCTTTCCGAATAAAATTTATTTGGTCAGTCTCTGTATGATGTTTATCCATTTTATAAGAATAATAATCTATACCACTATATTTTTATAGTTAATATTACCACAAGGCACAATCGATTAGTCAAATAACACAATTAATATCGCCGATTGAACACCTTCAAACAATGAAGCAAACAAAAATGGCGTTATAAATTTTGAGAACAGATTACAAGTGATTTTGAGCATGTTTTGACGTTTTGATTATGTTAGGTTAGGTTAGCAGTCACTGTTATTGTGCATGGTTGCCAAGGATGTGGTTTGTGAAAAAAGTATATATTTATGGTATGATTTTTATACATTATAATCTTTTTAATTGTATAATTCTTTTAATGTTAATAAAATAAAAATGATCATAAGTTGAAGGAAATATTATGCAAATTGACAACCCTGTTGACAAATTTCGCGAAGCAGCCCGAACGGAGTCGACATAAGACGATGGGCATATAAATGGGTATGTCCACCTATCTCTCTCTCTTTTTACTGTTCTCTGTCAAGCTTTCGTATCTGTTCTCTTTATAATCTGTGACATGGCGTTAATTTGGACAAGTTCGCGCATGTGACTGCAACTTCAAGCTGGTTCTTCTTACGTGAAACTGGATTTTTCCTTTCAGTCGCCGGCTTACGAAATAACGAATTTATTCCTTTCATTTGCACCATACTGTATAGGCTAGTATTTGAATTCTTAAAAAGTTGTCTCCCATTGTTCAATAGTTTAGTCCTACTACCCCACACAATGACTACAAAGTTATTATTGGTCTCACTATGGAAGTGTATACCTCTAGTTCACTAAGTATTATTGGGTTACAAGGACAAAAGGAAAGGTGAGTTTATGTAAATAAAACGAAAAAATCAACATTTGATTGATGCATCAGCAAAATTTATTTTGGTATTACATGTAATAGACGAGTAAGTTTATTTTGGTATTGAAAACCACATTCGCGCAAGACTTAAGGAAGATCGAGACATGTTCGGTGTGTGTGTTTGCACCTACACTTTTTTGTGCCTAAGGCCGAATTAAAAATGGCCTGTAGTACAAAAACTAAAGAGCGACTATAGATCTATTGCATTTTTCACAATTTATTTGTTATTAGGCCACTTTTTAACGTAATTAGACTTTAAAGGGCTATTTAACTTTTAACAAAGTATCCACAATATTTAAGAATACATTTAGAACAAAAATACTATAAAAAAATGCATTTTGAAGCGTATTACCGGAATTAAAGTTTATACAACATGCACGCAGTTCTAGAAATAGTCTAAATTAAGTACGACTACCAGTTTGTCAAATAAGACTTATTATGAATCGATTTTTTGCAACTTTCCAATTCAAAAATTTTTTAAACTCGCTCTGGATAATAGAAGTGATTTCATTTTTATTTTTTACAACAGAGTTATTGAAGACCATTTTGTACGAATAAAAGCATATAAAGTAAATAATTACCATTATAGGACTAATACCTACCTTCTGCAGTTAATGTTTGACTTTTGACAGTGCATCCTTCTTCTGCTAAATACATAATTCTCCTAATATCAGTAAATCCATCAACTATTTTTATAATATTTTCATTTTTATGTTATGTCTCAGATCTCACTAATTGTTCTCCCCATTTATAACCATCATATTAATCAACTCAAGCATTTAAATGATAGAACTAGTTGGAATCATATTAATTTCAATTACCACTTCATGTTGAATTAAACTGGAGCTAGTTTCAACCCAAGTGTAATGAAAAATTCATCAGTTCTCCCAAGTTGTATCTTAAGCATCATTTGCAGCCACTTTGTTTGAATGACAAATTTCTAGCACCGCATAAAAAGCACCCTTTTATTTTGTGCTTGGCATGTTAATGTTCTACAGCCAACTTCAAAAATATTACAAATTCACAAAACAGAAATCACTTCATTTTATACAGACTTTCGTGAGAATTGTGTGAAAACACATGAAAACTTTCCAAATAGACGTTTGCTTAAAAAATGTATTTACTAACTAAGGGAGGCAGTACAAGAGCAATACTTTGTTGTCAAGGCCACAAAAATTTGGTCGGGTCTAGGAACACCTCGGTCCATTGCTAGAAATTGTGTACTTTTATTGCAGTCGAAATCTGTAGTCCACTTACTGCCAAGGCATTTTCGGATACTCGTAAGTAAGCTCCTGTAAAAGATACGGCAACAGCGCGTTGTTTTTAGATGACAGATGATTAAGAAACTATCATTGTCATGATTTCACTCAAATTTTTCAGGCTCACTCCCTCTTTCTTTTCATTTCTTTCTATTTATTTCCACTTATTCCTTCAACATTTACTATTTATGATATAGGTATGTATTTATATATTTATTCCTATTTTTAATAGAGGAGTTCAGTCTAAGGTCAGTGTGGCCAACAAAAAGTGGTTTTTCTGACAATAATGACAGTTAATGTCTACCCCTTAAAACATAGGATTTTTGCATGTTTTTCATCATTGCGAACATCTATATTGCTTTATTAAAATAATGAATACACCCCCGATGCGTATATTTTAAAATTTAAAATGACTTATTAGCTGAATACTCAACATATCGATGGCCAATAACTCTGGGAACTTCTGGCAAGTCACCATTTCATTTCTGTTATTCAGTCACTAATTATGTCAAATGTCAGTTATATTTATTTTTGTTGATATTCGTTCAATTCTGTATGTCCATTTTCGATTAGATTTTTGTAGCATTTCTATTTAGGTGTATCTCTATTCTTCTAATTACTTTTTCCACTGACATCTGACATAACTAGTGACAGATAACAGAAATGAAATGGTGACATGCCAAGAATTCCTGGAATTTTTGGCCACCGATGTGTTGTGTATTCAGCTAAAAAGTCATTTTAAATTCCAAGATTTACGCTTCGGAGGTGTATTCATTATTTTAATAAACAGCGAGCAGTTGTCATATCTTTTACTGTAGCTTACTGAAGCAAGTTTCCGAAAATGCCTCCAGATTCTGCCTAGTGGTCATATGAAATCGTGCATCGGTACAGGCTTACACGAACTGCAAATTTTGTGGTTCTTTCAACTGCAAAATGTAGCTTTGTACCTATTATTGGAAAATCACTGAAAACATTTAGTTGAAATGCTTTTAAAAGCAAAGTTGTATATAGTACCAAGGCACTGAAACTTGACAGTGATGCGTAAAAGGCCGAGAGCAATTGATTGCCTCGATGTATACAGTAATTTTTTTTTCTAAAATAGGTGTCGACTTAAGTAATTTTGAGTGAAATATCCTGTATACTAGTTAAAATTCATGAAAAAGCAGTAGCATAAATTATCTTGGGATATTTTGTTAGAAGGTAGTTCAACTGAAAAGTGTACCTACCGAACAATAGAGTTTAAATGAAATATCAAAAGGCAGTTCTAATTCAATTTACTAGCCTATAGTCTTCGAGTATAGTAGTAGTAAAAACAATATAATATATTTTGTAATATTACCATTCCGGTAGGAAGTAAAGCTGGATTTATGCTAGCAGAAATTAAATTTTAATTCAGTTGATGTTGCATGAATCCACCTTTAGTATTATATTTTATTAATTACAAAAAATTACAAGAATTTAACAATAAAAACAAGTACATCAAACTGAGGTGATTATTTTTTCGATAAAAAATTTTTTTTGTAATAAAAAATATCTAAATACAAACTTACTTAAACAGCGAATTTTTAGGTTTATTTTTTTGTAGTGGGCCTTTTATTTAAAAAAAAAAATCTTTTAAAAACATGTTCTCTAAACATATATATATGTTAAAAAGTGTAATGTACCAGTAGTTCCAAGTAAATACATACACGTACATTTTTAAAAGTAAAAGATACATCAAAAATATTTGGTTTGGAGGTCTCATAGTACAATTAAATATGTTAGAAGGAAGGAGAGGAAGAATAGGCGGTACTATATATATAAATTTATAAAAAAATTACACAATGTTGAAAAGAACAAATATATTCCAAATTTTTTTGGGACAACCTATATTTGTATCAGCATTTTTTATAACAAAATAAAATATGCCGAGAGTAGTTACACTAAGCCACTACGAGCACTGTAGCACGAAGGTTGCCTGCTCAATGGCGCTGCATTTGTAAAAGCTGTGTGTTTGACAAGCTGTGTATGTCTTACAGAGCCATCTAGTGGACGTTTTTGACTGTCGTGGCTTGATGTATCTACTGTCCTAGAATCAAAACGCAAATATTTCGATGTCTTTTTTATTATAAATTGGTATATTCATAAGAAAAAGATGAGTTTTATTTTTTCACTTACAAAATACTCAATTAGTATGAAAAATTCCTTGTACACTGTTAAATCGTCTGTATAACAAATAAGCCGCTAAAAATGTAAAAAAGATCTGTCAGAATAACGAAGATATAAAAACGAAGCATTTCTAAAAGTCAAAACTAGTTGCTAGAAAAATCTATTCAAGCAATATAAAAAATAGACTTTTTAATTAAACTTTATAATGATAGATATTTTTCGTTTTTATATCAAAAAGCTATTCTTACAAGCAAGCACTAACAAATTCCACGTTTTCAATATTACTGTAAATGTGATGATAAATATTTATAAGAATCATCTTGTTTGTACCGCTCTATTCTTGAACACAAGCACCCTTTTACCATCGATATATTTATCTATTTTCCGGAGAAATCTCGTTTAACATAGACCATCTACATAAAGGGTGGTTATAAAGCTGGGAATTGGTTCTGTCAAACAAAATAGAGCTGTACGTCAAATAAAGTCCATTTTCCACGGTGCCAGTTGACGCTGCAACTCGAAAAAGTTGCATGCAATTGGCTGCTCCGCTCTTACATTGCTGTCACTGTCATTCAAGTTGGCAACACGTTACGTTTCCCCTATGCCGGGATGAGTCGTAGCAACAAACTATTGATATGCTGATTGTACTTTTTCTCGCAGCGATTTGTCCCAGCAACAAGTCGCTGCGATTTGACACAACGTGGAAAATGAACTTAAGGTAGATGTTTCAGTATACATTGTTATGTTGTACTATACATATTAATCTGCATTGGGAAGTAAATTTATGTTCTTAAATGGCGATTTCTAAATTTTCCTGAAATATTGATAATGACTCTAGCTTTCTTTTTGTATATAACAGTACCATTTCCAGATTTTTCTTCATACCATATAAAACTTTCCTCAAATCACATTAAAATCTTTGAAAAACAGTAACATTCAAGTGATACTAGAATAGGATTATTCTGGATACAATAATACAGAGAGAGGGAAATAGAGTAAAAGTTATTATGATCTTAGTAGTTCAGCAAAAGTTTATATTTAAATAGATTGTGCGTGGGGATAATTTAACGAATTGATGTTAAAGTTTTTTTTACAAAAATGTGTCAGCTAGTAGAAGCGTCTGGAAGGTTTTTATCACAATAAAATGTTTATTTTCCCAACACACAAATCTATAAAGGGTGCGGCAGATGAACCTTCGATTAGAAAGGACTAGAGAATCGAAGGTGACTGCACCAAACAGACAAACCTAGAGAAGTGAAAGTTTATAGAATGACCTTGACAAAAAAAATGAAGTTCCAAACCCATCCACCTGAGGCGCAAGTTGCAATTGAGTTGTCGAAGCAGGATGACAATGGAAAAATTTAAAATTTAAATTTACTGTTGTTTATGTCAATGGTTGTCATACAAGATCTTGGTTGCAAATGGCGAATAGTCGTTTCCGCTTTGACAGTGGCGTACTGTTTGTATAGGGTATGGGATATGTGAAATTTTGAAATTGTAGCTCATTTAAATGTATTAAATATAAATCTATAAGCTGTCCTATGTCCTATACAAACAATATTGTCTAGGAGCAATGAAGATACGAATATAAAATAATACTTTTGATAATACTTTCGTTTGAACTTATTTTCACCAAAGAAACTACATAAACAAGGCATGTTTTTTTATACACCGGTAGATCCACCAATCGACCAACTGCGTTTTTATATTCATTGGTGGATTGTAGATTGAAGAAATGACGCGTTCATTTATTACTGTTGCATCAACCAAAATTGCAAACCACTCTACCGTTGTATCGAGGTGGTGGATAACTTTGGTGGTTCACAAAATGACAGCTTAACCTCAAAAAGCCAACGATTTTTTGAAGCAGTCAAAGAAATGGACGAATTAATAGGAATAAATTTAAAATGGGGTGACAAGGTATTGACGGCGCTATTAACAGCGTCAGAAATTGAAAAAATTTCAAGTGGAACTATCAGATGAACTGCTACTAACAACAACCAACTTAGAAATGGATTGTCAGTGGTCAGATGATTTAAATAACAACTGCGTTTTTTTATGTGCCACTGATGGCTCCAACATGTCACAGCGGAGACTGACGTCATTCAATCAATGGTGAATAAATGATGTAAAAAAACGTGCCTACAATCTACGTCAGTAAACGTCAACTTGACAAATGAGTCATAATTAGGGTGTTGTAAATGGCGACTTCCGTCGAATTTTCTTATACAGCTAATGAGTGACAAGACTCCTTCCTGTCTGTTTTATGTTCTAAGTACAAGATACTGTTTATTTTCGTCATTAGTTGATGTAACTTCTGTTTTAATTAGGTACCTTGACACAGGACCACTTCTATAGGTTATTATTATTTTTTTAGCTCTGCGGACCTTTATTTCGAACCATTTTGCATGACATTATTATTGCCCTCTTATCGAAGGAAAACTATTTGGTCGTTGGATGCCTGCTTTAGAAATACCAGGAATACCAATTTTCACCTTTCACAGAACTTCCGACGTCTTGACCTTTCTAATCGACAGTTTAACTTCAGCAATATGTAGAAAGAATACTTCGGTTAAATAAGTTCCTGTAAGTCAACGAGTAATTTAAGTTTAAAGCGAAGCTAAAAAAGAGAGAAGAAAACGTCAAACATGACATCTGGGGACTTGTTTCGATCTGATCTAATTTAATAAATAAAGCAACAAAAGTAATGACAAATGTAAGAACAAATTTAACCGATACTCTCTAGAAAAAGATTTATTCTCAAAAATGTCTGCTTATTATGCTAATTTTAATTTAAAGTTTAAATATTATGTTACTAAAACTATGCGAGGATGAGCTAACAATCCGCGGCTTTTTTTTTTAATAATATATAAATCACTTGATGCGTGATTATTTACTGAACACCAAAAGTCATTTTTGTCAAATTTTAATACAACAGCATGGGATGTAGCAAAATCAGGAGCGGGTAAACATACAACACGGCTCCTTCAACTGCGCATGACTCAAGACATAACAATATTGAAATATATATGTAAATATCAGAAATATAAAACTAAAAAAAAAAAGAAAACCCAGGACCAAACCCGGTTGATCAAAGTGTATCTATGTATAGAAATATCAAAAAATAAGAAATAAAAAACTAAAAAAAACAGGCACCTAAGCGGGCTTCGAATCTACGACCTCTGAGTTGTGAGCTCAACGCCCTACCAACTGCGCTAAATAAGCTCACATCGAATAGAAGGTTAAAGGCTGCTTTGACGCATGCTCACCTCAACTACTAAATTTGACGTGGTGGGTGGAGCCGTGTTGTATGTTTACCCGCCCCTCAAAATCAACGTGCAGCCATCTTGTAAATTTAAAATGAACACCTACTTTTACGTCATCCAAATATTAAAGGATCATTCACTGTAATTTCTTTTGGTCATTGGAAACTGACAGGTGGGAGTGGATTCCAGCAAAACTCTGGTTTACTGGTCTGACTTCCAAGTTTTTAAAGTTTTTGGTTAACCCGACTTGACTATATACATATTTTCATAGTTAACCAAGAAAAATCACGGCGAGCGAAGCGGAACCGAGTTCTAGATGGAGAATAAACATTCCACAACATTTAGATATTACACAGATGAAAAAAAAAATGAAACATTAAAGTGAGAACATACAGAATACTTTTTTTTTAATAAAAATCCTAATGTAGGACTCTAAATCTATCTACTTTTAAATGTATCATTTTCCAACTACGTAAGGCATGAGATTACTAAATTTTAAATATCTAGCATGTTGTCACTGAAATATTTAAGACAAATATGACACATTCAACAGCAATCCATTCAACATCAGATTATTTATTTTCACACAATAATATTAAACTCGTCGTCATCTAAAGACTTGACAGTTTTTTTGTGTAAAAACTACCAGATGTCAATAAAATATTTGAAGAAGTGTGGAATTGTCGAGTTCGTTGTCTACCAATAATACTGATACACATACCCTTAACCAATTCTATTTACAACGCAAAATTGTAGAAGGGTTTCGAATTTTACTATCAACGAACCGATCATTTTATGCGCCATCTGTATTTGTTTTTCGCAAAGCCACGTTAGAAAGTTATCTGTCATTCACGTGTTAAGTATGTTAGAAGGTGAATAGTTTTTGATAATTAAATTCATTTTTATTAAATTTTTAGAGAATTCTACATTGTTTGATAAGAAATGGCGTCAAACTCTTTCTTTATCTCAACTGATTATAAGCGATTCAGTAAAAATATTCAGCAACATCATTAAAAAATTCTACAAAAAAACCGGGACATTGCCGAATTACCCCGCGATCACACAAGAGTGGTTGATGTACACAACTAAACAAAAAAACCATCTAAGGGGTAGACTAACGAATAATTTAAATCCTCTAGAATAATTTAATGAATTAGAACAAACAACCGTTATATGAAGGGGTTTGAATATCAATTATTATTAAAGATATTGTGGGTTTTATAACCTATAAATATGTGGAGAGTAAAAAAAAATGAGATTCTAAATAGTTTGTTGTCAATTCTAAATTTAAAATATCATATTCAAAAGGCAGAAGCACAATTTTCATTATAACTTTCCAGTTCATACTGTCAAAAGTCAAATTACACTCCCTGATCCAATCAGGGTTTGCTACTAAGTGATTTAGTCTACACCTTTTACGGTTTCGAACAGAATTACAAAAAAAATTAAAGTCTTTATTTATTTTTTTTTGGTGAGTATGATTTGTGGCGACTACTGCGCCTGGGGATCACACTGTAATAGTCGCACTATGGATGGGTCGCTCTTAGCTCCTTCTATAAATTCTTCCAGGCTCAATTTGCCGTCTTTATTGCGATCCATTTGTCGGAAGATTTTATCGGTGCGTTTCTCGGGAGTGCTTTCATCTTCGGGCATCTTCATCACAGATCCAACCATCTTATAAATTGCCTGGAGAAAAAAATGATGAAATAATGAAATTTGTTGTATCGACATTGTGTATTATTTTTTTCTATAGTTTATCTGAAGATGGACGACGAGAGAAAACCTCTCTAAAATTCAAAGACTAGCCTGTATATGCATTACAGGAACAATGAGAACATGCCCAACGGCATCCATGGAAGTGATTCTCAACCTCACCCCTATACATATAGTGGTGGAAAGCGTTGCAGAAAGAACAAAATACAGACTAAGTAGAGAGGGAATCATTAAAAAAACCACCTCCTCACTTCTTAGAAATCAGACAACCTGGGACATGCCACAAGACGGTATGATGAAAAAATATAACTTTTCAAAGAAATTCGTTACGGAATTAAGCAACAAGAAGGAATGGGATCCAAATACCATTACCAGACTTGGAAAGAATGACATTCAATGGTACACAGACGGCTCAAAAGCATCAATAAAAGGAACTGGGATAGGAGTGTTCGGGCCAGGAACCAAACACTCTGAAAGCTTGGAAAAAACCACAAGTATCTTTCAAGCGGAAATCCACGCCATAAGAAAGTGCGCCCAGTTCAATATTGATAAAGGATACAGAAGACAAAGGATTATCATGAAGTCGGATAGTCAAGCAGCCATTAAAGCACTGAGCTCTTGTGTAATCAGTTCCAAAATGGTGTGGGAATGCCTAGGCAAAGTCAATGAGAGAGAACAATATAGTCACCTTACTATGGATACCAGGACACACTGGAATAGAAGGAAATTAAATAGCAGATGAACTAGCAAAGAGGGGGACTGACATACCTTTCTGCGAAATCAGCCCCAATGTAACATTGGAAGAAATAGGTAAAGCCGAGAAAAAGAGTAGATCTGACTATTGGAAAGATCTAGTAGGGATTACACAATCAAACACTCTTCTGGGTGACTACAACCTGTTGAGATCAAATAAATGCATAAAAGTAAAACTGCGCTAAGAGTTTTAACAGGGATCCTAACGGGACATTGTCGCCTGAATGGGCACCTGAAAAAGATTAAAATAGTGGAGGAAGGATGCAAATTTTGTGGCATGGAAGAAGAAACCTCCATCCACATACTTTCCAACTGTACATCACTTCAGAATCCTAGAGCACAGCACCTGGGAGATTACTGGATAGAAGAGGAACATTTACCTAAGTTGAATCCTGCAGACATCCTAAAATTCCTCCGGGAAATAAGACTAAAGGAACTACTAGTTTCTGAGACTCTCCTTAGAAACTAAGTAGAAATAAGGGGGCACAACAGATCTTTTAGGTCTCAGTGAATGTCACCCCAAAATACATACATACATACAAAGACCGTCAAAAACTTCATCTATAGCGCGCCAAAGTTGCTGACGTCAAAGAGTATGATGCCCAGCTGTGTCTTTTTCAGGGTTTATCAGGGAAATATTTTGGAGGAATTTTTTGAGCTTGGTAGATATTCTCAAATAAAGATTTGTTTATTCCAAATTTTTTTCACCCTTCAAAAAAATAAATACACTCCCTTTAGGCCGCCCCTGAGTGATTTATATCAACTCAGCGTTATCAATTTTCATTTCAAATATCACCGAGCTATTAAAATTTTAATATAACATCCCCCGGAGGCTTAGCGTAATTTTTATATTCAAAGAAAATGTGGCGTTGTGACGAATGTCAAGAGATAAAGCTACTCACCGTGACAATTTCCAGCATCTCCTGTCTAGAGATGTAGCCGTTGCCGTCGAGATCGTACATGGAGAAAGCCCACTTCAATTTCTGCTCGAGTTTACCCCTAGAGGTGACAGAGAGGGCGCACAAGAACTCCCGGAAATCGATGGTGCCGTCGCCGTTGGCATCGAATGTGCGAAAAACGTGCTCAGCGAATTTGGAGGCGTCGCCGTATGGAAAGAAATTACCGTAAATCTTTTTGAATTCATCTACGGAAAGGTGACCGCTAGGACAGTCTTTTAAGAATCCTTTATACCATTCCTGGATTTCAGCGTCTGGGAATAAATAGTTTTTTATTAGTTGGGTTATTTTTTTAATGTATTAGTAGTTTTTACAGGGTCCCAGAAGTTGTTACTACTACTACTACTACTACTACTACAGAATGTGCAGGCGAGCCTTGACCTAGCCAAACTAAAGTCATGGTTCCGGCACTGAGGCCACTGGCGGGCCCGTTGTGCCAATCCTACTACCTAGACCTCCATGAAGCCGAGCCCTTCAATAAAGGCCACAACCTTTTTCAATGGATGTTTGCTTGTGTCTCCAGGGGCCATAACAGGGACACATGATAATCTTTTAGGTTTTCCATGTTTTTTAATGATTTTGCATTTAAAACGCGAAATAAGTGCATATTCATTTATTTTGCAAATAATAATAGTAAATTATGCAATGAGCACAAAATTTCTACTCATATTTTTTTGACAATCCTCGAATACGACTAAAAAATTTTATATTTAATGACTGTTTTCTAGGTTTTGAAAATATGTAGTAAGGTTTATCTCTATTTACCATCCCTAATCTCAACGTGAAATTTTTAAATATTTGTGTTTTGAGTGTAAATGCACTGGATTTATGAAAATAAACAATTTGCTCTATTGCTTTACAAAAAGTGAAAACGTGACGCTACTGATTTGAAGTCGAATGTCAATTTTACAATATGGCGCTGGTTTTGACAACAAGCTCGCGCATACAACTTCAACTTCAAGTGGCTTCTTCTCACGTGAAACGGAGTCTAATATCTAAGATCTTTTTATAACATATTCCACGTTTTTTGGTGCATACTTCTGGGACAAACTGTATAGATTGAATTAAAAAAATTACCTGAAAATTCCGTGTTTTGTTTGAGATCTTCCAGAACTTCCGGCTTCAATTTACTATTCTGTTTCCCCATAACTCTTCTTCGTTCAACCAGCCCTAGACCCCCAATTCAATTTTCTATCTTCTCCCTAAAAATCCACTGGAATATTAGATATAATGTTCAAATTTTTGTTTAAAATTAGGAAAACGATCAGGTAGGAACATTTTTCAACGATTGATTTGGTAAAATCATTTGTGGCGATTTTAAAAAAGTGTATGGAAAATACTACTGTAACTCACCGTTTTTTTATTGATATGCAAGCAATTATAGAATAATAATGAAACTGCTATCATTATCCTTTTAAACAGGAAAACAATAAGAAATTAATTGCAGATATTACTTATCTCGAAATATAGGTTTTTATTACGAGTTATTTTTTGTACAAATCCAACTGATGTAATATGTGTGGGCTTAACTAGAATCTGGTGCAATTTTCCAAAACTATTTTCTATAAGGATCAAGTTATATGGACCACGCAATTTATTTTGGTCATTACAAATAAGATAAGAAGTGAATCTTTCAAAAAAAATGGTTCGCCCAAGTGGTTATTTACCAAATCAGTTTTATTTTGAAATAAAATCCACGTTTCAATATGTATATGATTTAATTGTCATAATATTTAGTGATAAAAATCCAAAGATATCTGCCATCAATATGTGTTAATTATAATATTTTTTTACCCTAAAAACTGCTTCGGGCCTCATCATATACTAACTATTAATACATTAGAGTTTTTTTTTGACTTGATTTGATCAAAAGACATATGTAAGGAATTTCAAGACTCTTGGAAAACAAAATATAAAGAAAATAGTTTCAAAGGTATTAAATATAAAAAGAAACAATAATCACATTTAAGACTTCAACGTATCACTGAGAGAGATGAATAGATATCGGGTTTTGCTGTTAGATAAAGGCAACATGAGCTGTAACAATTTGCCGTTTGGTACATATGCGTTACTGAGACAATATTTTATAATTATATATAGTGACAGCAACAAAAGTTTATTGAATTGAAATGTTGCAAATTGGATATATTTCTTAAAACTATATCTAGAAATGATGGGGATAATCCTTTTGAAGAGAGATCATTCAGGTGCCAAAATGAAAGTCATATAGACAATTACAGATAAAAACCCATTGACCAAACAGCGCGATACAAATACAAATATGGTATCAAAAGTGACGTTTATGTGATGTATTTAGAGGTAATGGCCTACTTTCATATCATCTTAGAGCTAATGCACTACAAGTTGCATAGATGTAAAAAAAGATGGGGTAGTATTTCTACTTGAATTCCCCATTTTGAGGGTCACACAGAATAAATCTTGTCGCAATTTGTATATTAAAATAGACATTACGAATTATAAAAAAAAAATTAGAGCTAAAAATTCTTTATCCTTTTCACTCACAATTGTATATTTTTTTTATTTGAATTTTTATTTTTAAAGGTTTTCTCTTTTTGTATTTCCAATATTCTTAAAATTCTATTTTAGAACCAAGGGCGATTTCATGTACAATACCGAATACGTCCTCTGTCCCTTACAATTAACATTATCCTTATAGTTAACAACTATATAAGTAAACATTACATCAAGAATATTTTACAATATGTGCAAGTAGAAAAATATGAGTAAAGACATAACTGTTAACAAAAAAGAAGAACAAGAATTTTCCGTTATTATTATATCAAGTAAAATGTATTGTATGAAGTGATATTTTTGTTGAACTATAAAAATACAGGTAGACGTAGTAGTTGACAGATTTTGGGTAACAAACTATTTTTCTAACATTTAAAACAACTCATCCACGCAAATTTACAATTTATTTAAATTTCGAATAACTTTTTTAATTCCTGTTTGATTTGAACGAATTTTGAAAAAATTTGCAGATAAATTAATGGACAATTGCTCACATTTTAAAAATATACTAAAAAATTGACGTTTCCCCCCAAAGTCTGATAAACACTGCTCCATATCAACCTGAGTTAAAAAAAATTTCATCTTAAATTTCTGGTAAAAAAACATATTTTTGTTTAAACCTGTATATTATAAAAATACGTCTTTATTTACTAAATTTTCAAAATGTGAGCGAACCTTCATTAATTTATAAACAAAAATTTAACATTAAATAAAAAAGTTATTGAAATATGAAAATACTCCCACACGAAATATCTTGGAACGAACTATATTGGTAAATTTTGGCAAAAATCAATTGTAAACTGAAACACAGGTTCAAGATTTGCAATTAATTAAAGAAAATTTTACTATGACAGTTTTAAAATTGATTCAAATTAGATTTGGAAATTCTTACTAACGGATTTGAACGAATTTTGAAAAAATTTGCAGATAAATTAATGGACAATTGCTGACATTTTAAAAATATACTAAAAAATAGACGTTTCCCCCCAGTGTTTGATATACACTGCTCAATAGCAACCTGAGTTAAAATAATTTTCATCTTAAACTTTTGATAAAAAAACATATTTTTGTTTAAACCTGTATACTATAAATATATGTCTTTATTTAGCAAATTTTCAGAACGTGAGCGTTTCTAAAGTAATTTAATTAATTAACAAAAATTTTTAAAATTCGTTTAAATTTAACATTAAATAAAAAAGTGAAAAATCAATTGTAAACTGAAGCACACGTTTAAGATTTGCAAATTTTACTGTTTTAAAATTGATTCAAATTAGATTTGGAAATTCTTACTTACGGAAAAACCATTTCCAACAAAACACTTTTCACCCAAATAGCTCGTTTTTACATATGCGATAAATAACTGGTACAAAATAAAAACCACCAGATGACGTTAAAGTTCCAGAAAATGAATTCCCGAGCAAATCACGCGAAAAAATGGAGTTAAAAAAATTTACAACTTGGAAGTTACCCACTACACCGACTCAAAGTTAATGGACAATACGCTCAAGGTAAAGTAGTTTCACTAAGGACGTATATGCAGTTATACAGAGTGGGAAGAAACTATGTAGAAAAAAGATTCGGAAATAAGTGATGCCACAAAATTAGAATAAACAATAAAAAAAATTTTATAGCTGGGTCGTTATATGCGAGAGTTGTGTGCAAAATATAGTTTTATTGTTTATATACAGGGTGTAACAACAAGACATAACTTATTTATTAATCTTGGGTCAAGAATGTTAAAAATGTAAATCAATTTTTTTAACGTTATTTTTAAACCTGACCTGTTTGATTACAATACAATAAAACCACTAGATAGAAAGTGACCTTTTGACCCCACAAATTTTTTGTAGCATGGAGAGTAATCAAAAATAGAGCGCAACATTCGTTTTGAAGCTTTTTTGTCTCTTCGTATTTGTTTGTAGAACCCCTTGTTTAAAAGATGAATATTAATTATCACTTTGCATAAATAATTTCAATCCCCAGGCTGATTAAAATCCCTTTCAAAGCGAGGCTTTTTCCCTTCTAGCTCCGGAAATATTCCAGCTTTTCAGTGACTATATTTTCGGGACCAACTAACTCAATTTTAATTAATTTCTTTGAACTATCAACTTTACGGAGTCATATAAAATTTAGAAACATCTAAAAAAACCGTCGGGTTATCTCCCTATAGAATTTTAAATAGTCCATTTTGCATGAAAGCAGTCAGCATCGATCAAAAAGGGTTCTTCTAACGTGCAGAACGCGAGTGCTCAGCATACAAACACTTTTCCAAGGACATTTGAATAACTCACTAACCTAATCGATCTCTCTTTCTATTATCAAGACGTATGGCCTAATAAAAAATAATATACGTGTCACAATACAAAAGTCGCAAGATATAAAGATAGTTAAAGTTATAGTCTTATAAAGTGTGTCCAAATAAAATAACGTATCAGAATAATCACCCCCATTTTTTTCAATTAGTCTTAGTATTAGTCGCCATTTGAATGAATGGTGTTGGTGATAGGATGCGGACATAACAAGAGATATGCATATTATTCCATGAAATGCACCAAAATCGTGAACGTATCTCTCAATCTATAAAGCAGAATTGAAAGACAATAGGTACATAAAATTAGAACACTTTAGGACTGTAAAGAAGCTCGGTCTATTCTCAACTTGAATATTTATTTATTTTGTATCACAACTTTGTATTCACTTTTATTATGTTTCAAATTTATATAAATTTGAGATAAAAATTGATATCATTAGAATTTTGTATTAAGTTTACCATATATTTCTATCTTTTATAGTCTAATGATAGTAATGACTTACCGAAACTAGTAGCAAAACTTGACTGGTCCTATTTTGAACAATAAATTTCATTAAGGTTTGAGTTTTATTGAAACCTTTCAATTGGATTCTAACCAAATTTGAGATATGGATGAGCTTTAGGAGGTTGAAACAGAACTGGCTGGTATCTTAATTGCCGCAAAAGAACTAACCAGAAGAGGAATTTCTGGCAAAAACATAACAATCTGCACTGATAGTAGACAAGCCCTATTAGCCTTGAACAGACAACGTGTTATATCGGGGCTAGTACTAGAGCGCCACCAAGATTTAGCTAACGCATCAGCAGATAACAATGTTATCCTGAGGTGGGTTAAAGGGCAAGACAGGATTCCGATTATTTAGCCAGGGAAGCAGCTGGACTAAATTAGAACCCAGTGACACCTACTGCCTGACGACTTCGACAATTGGGGAACTAACCATGCTCAATTCCTCAAGAGATGGGATGGAACCAAAGGATGCAGTCTTGCCAGGACCACCCTGAGCGACCCTGGGAAGCTGATGCCGAAGAAATATTTGGCGATGACCAGGAAAAATCTACGTTTGACAGTAGGATTTCTGACTGGCCACTGTCAACTAAGGAAACACCTCCATACTATGGGGCTAGTTGACACACTTCTATGCAAGATGTGTGAACAAAGGAAGATAAAACTGTCAGACATGTCTTATGCGGGTGTCCGGAGTTATCGTCAATAACAGAGTGAGTGTTCGGTGAGTCTTTGCGAGATGTCTCCTAGTGACCTGTTCACATTCCTGGGAAGGACAGGATGGACGATGACCTAGGAGGACAACTCCTCGGGAGGATGTACAATGGGCCACATGTGGCCAAGTGCTACACTCACCCTCCCTACTCTACAGAAACAGATACGGAGCTCTAGGAGGTTTTTGATGATTTGAAATATAGGTTCTTATCTCAACACTTTTGATAAACACTGTATTAGAATAAAATAATAAATATTGTCCACTAAAGTGGGCATAGCCAGCTCGATTTGTTTCCTATTCGATTATTTCTTTATTTTCAGTCCTTTCTACTAAGGACTGAATAGTCCTGGGAATCATTTGACGTTTTTTCCATTTTCTCTTCACTCCTAGTTGTAAAAAGTTGAATCCTCTCGAGTAGGTCTTCATACGAGCCGGAGCAAGACTTGGTCTCGGTTTTTGTAGGGAAAATGTTTTTATGGAAAATGTTGGAAAGAAATTTATCTTCTTATTCGATTTACTTTTAAAACTTTCATTATATATACGAGTTTTGGTATAATAATCTTACTTTATTAGATTTGTTGTTCTAATTTAAATGTGATAAATGTCAAAGTGAAAAGTTTGATAAAAAAATAGGTTATCGGCGAGATTAGATTTATAAAATATAAATTAAAATTAGAACCCACAGTTTGATGATGGGCAAATATTAGTCCAATGACAAGTTTTTGAGATGCGGGGCGTTATAATTTCAAAAGAAATATTTTATTAAGGAAAACCTTTTTATATAAATATTTTGCATGACTATTAATCCTTAACGATCTGTATCTAAAAAACTAGTTAGAGAAATGGAATGTGCCAATGGATACAGGAAATCAAAATTATACAGGGTGTCCCACGACGATTAAGACAAGTAATATATCAGAATTGGGCAGTAGTAGATAATTATAAATTTGGGGGTGAAAATTAAAGCATCTTGATATTGTATTACCCAATAAGTTATTTGTTTTTGGTCACGTGACGTCGCATTTAAAACTATTAATGGGACAATCTGTATATTTGTGCCTTTCTGTGTTCCTTCCGATGAAACAATTCCAACTAACTAGCACACTTGAGGTATAAAGTGATTCAATTCAATTAACAGAGATCCATATTGCATAAGAAAAGTGTGGGGTCCTTTGGTTTTTGAAATTATTTTAATAATAAATAATATTCCATTTTAGTTTCAATTCAATTTTAAGGCTATTTTCGTTATTTGTTATGCCAAATTTAAATCCTCTAAGCACTTTTCTAAGAAATATATTTTATAATTTTGGCTGAAAATATTCAACACGATGTACGATGATTTTCTAGAAAAGGAGTTAAACCAGCTGCCCTTTGGGTGGGAATATAAAGGACGAAATTTTCCAACTAAACGAAAATATTTAGAAAAGAAAAAGTGATGTAAATTGCCAGGGAGCTACTAATAAAATAATACAGACCAAGTGGTGTGGGTATTGGTCACAGTGTGTTATATACAGATCGCGAAAAGTATATTCGAGCCATACGGTTTACATAAGTACAAGGAAAATATAACCTTGCGTATTCTTTTTAAGCGCTCGCTTTGAACAGAGTTGAACTATCGCTACCCCACTTGCCCCTAGCTACACTACTTCTATGGGCACCGTCCATAAATTTCAATAAGTCCGCTTACTCTCGCCGGAACCTAAAATCGTCCCCTCCTGTCCTCGCGCATCCCTTGCCCTGCCGGTTTGCCTCGAGTGCCCACCGGGTGGGCTAGCTCAGTGTTGCCACTGCTGCCCCGTACGGGGTAGATCTACCACTTTTAAAAAATATCTCACTCCCACGCTACCCTCAAAATGTGTGAGTACCGGAATACAGAGCTAAACAGGATTATGTAAAAAGAGCACAATATATTGAAGAACAATTATCAAAAAGAAATGGAGAAGAGTTCATTGATTATATAAATAATACTTCTACTTACCACTTTAGGATGCGTTTTTATACTGTAACGATATGAATGTGGTGGTGGTATATCGTAAACAAAAATATTCACATCCTTTGTAAAATGGAAACATAAACAATACAAATCAATCGCACCTTATCTAATTTCCTTTACAAGATATGTAAGTAATATAAGTACCTACAATAATAATATATTCGATAATACTGTTCCCAAAATCTGATACAGAGGGTACAGAAAAAGTTGCTCTAAAAATTCGGATAGTTGGTTATAACTACAACGAGTATTTCACTATAAAATTTATACAGGGCAAGCCACTAAATACTTAACGTATATATTTATCGTATATGTTTGTCCAAACGGAAGTTGATAATATAATATAAGTGAAAAATATATTTTTTAAAAGTGTTAGTCGAGGAGCTAATTATTATTTTGAATATGTTCAATTTATCTGATGTCTTTAGATAATCGTCCCGTTTTCCCTAGCTGTAACGATATTGTGACCGTTAAGCACATGCAAACTTTTTTCTGCTATTTATAAACAACTTGATCTTAGGCCCAACCTCAAGGAAATGCTCCCACTGCCCTACCGAAATCAAGAAAGTCTTACAGTTCCTGAAAGCTACTAACCTATACTGTAAAATCTAATTTAAATATTTGTAATAATTATGTAAATATCTGTATATATTTTTTCTGTGCCAATGACCAGCGCTGTCGAAGCACGTTAAGCTAAAATAAAAAATTTATTCACATTCACAAACATGATCCTATCTCTCAGTATACCAGAAATTAGATTAAAAAAATACCACATTATTTTTTCTCTATTCTATAAAAGGTTAAAAAAAATATAAAGTATTTTAAAGATGTATTCTTTTTGAAATTCATGTTATTAGCTCTTTGACTAATTCTCACCGCATTCAATGACGTATCCACCTTCTATATTTGGTCTTCTCTGGCGTTCAAAACGCAGCCGATAAGATCGGAGCTAATGTTTTTGAGGTAAAGTTATCATTGAAATAACGAACTTGTATCAAATTTGTTGACTAGCAAAAACCATTGATAATATTTATACGGAAAAAATAGGTAGAGAAGATAGTATATACCAAAACATAAAGATATCGTGTTAGTGTGGTAGAGTAACAAATGAAAAGAGAATAGATCAGATGAGAGAGCACGTTTGAAAGAAGAAGAAAAAGTTACTTGAAAATAAAAAAAGGAGACCTTATATACGTATTTAAAGTACTTATATAATGGCGTACCTTGTATATATAAATATATATGATATGCTTAAAATGTAAAGTACAGATTACATCCATATTAAAAACATCTAAAATTCTGATTTACCCATAAATGCGCATACCCTCTGCCAATCTGGTCCTTTTTTTTTCATTAAGAAAGTGCATTTGCCAATTTCTTAGAGTGCAATATTAAGACTGTTTAGATAATACACTTAAAATTTTCTATAGTATGCCTGTGATATAGAAATTTTCAGTAACTAATTGATCCCTTATGAAAATTTAATTCTACGCCCATGGTAGATGAAAATTTTTGCCAATTGATGAATCCCCTTTTAAAAATTTCATAGTGTGGAAAATGTCTCTAATTATTTGACCCTTTATAAACATTTTATTGTAGGTCATGGTAGATGGACATTTTTTCAAAATAAATCAACCCATTTCAAAAATCTTCTCGTACGACAATGATATGTGTCAAATAATTAGAAAATGTGTTCGCAGTTGATTCGAAACCCCAAAAAAATGTCAGTGAAATAATTAAAAAACCACACTGAATGCCACCTCAAGTTTCGCGAAAAGCCAGTCGCCGGCGCCTGACCGTACCAAATTAATGGTAAACATAATTAATATTTCAAATTCCTATTATTCCATATAGTGTAATGTGCGACATAAATCACCTAAGCAGTCTTAATACTAATGAATATTTAATGAATAGTGATTAGCTAAATGAAAAAATAAAATAAAAATAGGATTAAATGCGTCAGGTTTATTTAAGCAACAAGCAGAAATATGGAAGGTGTTAATTTAGTAGTGGAAATCTACACATTCTGTTACAATACAAAATAATAGACTTACTATAAACAACATTTTAGGTACGTCAAATTCCCTATTAACAATTATTAGCGAACCAGACGTTAGGCAACTTCTTATACCAACACTGTTAGGTCAGAAAATAGAGCAGAAGTGTAACGACTATAGGTAAATATTTCCCCTACACTAATATTGTATTGTAGGGCAATGGCAATGCCAGTCAGGTCTTATAGTATGCCAAAAGTTAATTCAATTGGGATTTTGCCCAAACGATAAGCACAAACAATGCGGATTTGTTCTTCTCTACAAATCAGTTTTGTGGATGACAATTTAACTTTGAGGGAAAACTGATCTTTATAACAAGAGTAAAACTAAGATGGTAGATTTCTGTGGAATAAATATCCATTACCAGGAATTAGGAAAATTGAAAAACAGATAATACCATTGCTGTAAAGAGCCACTCAGACCACTTACTTCAACAAGGGAGTTTGTGGAACTAGAAAGGTTGATTTGATTTAGTTGAACACTGTTCAGACTTGAATCTTTTTGGATTCTAACCTTATTTTAGATATGGATGAATTCCTATAGAAAATTATTTTATAACAGATAACTTAAATGATTGCCATAAATAAAGCTTTAGGTTGAACATTTTATCTAAGTTTTGGGAAAAAAACTGTAACCAAAGGCATAACCATGAACACTGACTATTCACCTTTAGCTGTGGAATTATGTCGGAGGAAGAAATATATAAGTCTTCAAAAAAAAGTACCAAGAGACCTTGGACATTAACCAAGTTTCAACAAAGACTTTCAAATTCCCTAGCGATTAACTTTATATTAAAAGTTAGATGAAATCATTGCTTGAGAACCAAGAGGAGCTTTTTGTGGATAGTCTGACTTAAATGAAACTAGAAAACTGGATCCACAATAAGCCCAGGAGGCTGAGGTGGTGCCGACGAAGGGACGGCTCCTTTAAAAAATCTTATCCGAGTTTGGGTAAAAAAGCATCAGATATTTGAGGAGGGAATATATTCCAAGCAGATAACTCTTCAAAAACAAAGTACCAAGATTTTTTAAAAGATTTGGAAATAAATATTAGTAGACAGTCACCAAGTTAGAAAGATCAACAAATACTTTAACTAAGGATATCAGCCAGCCAAAGAAGAATATTGTTAAAGTTAAAGGATTAAATATCATAGTATAATTAAATTTATGAAATAAAATGATGTTTTTAGCAAAATATGTAGATTTTTTTATGTGGCATTGTGTATACTTCTATAACGGATCAAGTTTACACAAAATTGTGGCAGACAGTAGCAATGGAATGACGCTTACCAGTAGAAAAAATGACAAAAATACTTACCCGATATCGACAGACCCGTCAAATTTCCACACATAACACTCGTCGATTTTCTATTCTTGTCCTAATTTCCCCCGAGAGTATCAATACGATTTTCTATTACTACTATTGCTAGATAAGTGGGGTAGGTAAGGATCACATTAATTTATGATATTAATTGACTTATTTTTTTTTTTAATTTTTTGTTTTAAAAATTGTTGGTCTCACGCTGGGATATTCGATTGCCACATCAGCAAACAAAAAACTAAAATCTAGACAAAATACATTGTGCACTGCGACTGTATAATTAGTTGAAGTAAAATTCCTAACAAATATTGAGTGTTCCAAATAATAGAATTTGTACAAATATTGGAAAACGATAACGAAACTAATTTATTTATACTTAAAGCGATAATATCTCGTAATGATACTGTTGATCATACAGGTTGTCTCGAAAATTGTTTCGTACTTTCTATCATTAGATTATTTTTAATTTAAAAAAATAGGATTAATAATATTTTTTTATTTGGAACACCCTGAGTGGTATAAATGCGTCGTGAATAATATTCTAAGAACGTATTAAAAATGTTAAAAAGTGTATGTACAAAAATAATGGTTGTATATGTATAAATGCCATGTAAGGAATAATATCATCTGTATATCTACAGGATGGGGCACTGAAACGTCCTTTTGAGTTATTTTTGGAAAAGAGCAAAAGTTTAACGATTTGAATTCTTTAATTTTGAACCATTGCGAAGTGCCATGAAGCAATTTCAATTATTTTCATATTTAGAAATTGCCATTAAGCGATTTTTGATTATTTCATTCCTATCAATTGCATATTATCATAAAGCGATTCATGTTTTTTTTTCATTCAAAATTGCCATGAAGCGATTTGAGTTCTTCCATTTTGGAAAATTGCAAATATCCATAAAGCGATTTGAGTTCTTTCATTTTGCGAATTGCCATAAAGCGATGTCAAATCTTTCCATTTTTGAAAGTGCCATTAAGCAATTCAAGATTTTTCCATTTCTATCAATTGCAAATTATTATAAAGCGATTTTTGAATTTTTCATTCCTATCAATTACAAATTATCATGAAGCGATTTATGTTTTTTTTTAATTCAAATTGCCATGAAGCGATTTGAGTTCTTTCATTTTGAAAAATTGCAAACATCCACAAAGCGATTTTTTATTTTTTAATTTCTATCAATTGCAAATTATCAAGAAGCAATTTGAGTGTTTTTATTTTGAAAAATTGCAAACATCCATGCAAACATAAAGCGATTTTTTATTTTTTCATTCCTATCAATTGCAAATTATTATGTAGCGATTTATGGTGTTTTTTTTAAATTTCAAATTGCTATGATGCGATTTGAGTACTTTTATTTTGAAAAATTGAAACATCCATGAAGCGATTTTTGATTTTTTAATTCCTATCAATTGCAAATTATCATGAAGCGATTTGACTGTTTTTATTTTGAAAAATTGAAAACATCCATAAAGCGATTTTTGATTTTTTCATGCCTATCAATTGCAAATTATCGTTAAGCGATTTATGTTTTTTATAATTTCAAATTACCATGAAGCGATTTGAATTCTTCTTTTTTGAAAAATTGCAAACATTCATAAAGCGATTTTTGAAATTAAAAATTGCAAACTGCCGTTGTGCGTTTAATGATTTTTCATTTTTAAACATTGCAAACTGTCATTGAGCGATTTATTTTTTCAATTTCAAAATTGAAAATTGCCAATAAGCGATTTAAGCTTTTCCCACTTTTCGAAAAATTTCAATAAGTCATATCAGCGTACCACCCTGTATACTAATATTAACGTATCTTATTACAAATAGAACATAATAAAAACACAACGAATACATCATTAATATCTATAGTTTGTGCAAATGTCACTGAAACTAATTAAAATATTATTTACCACCTAATGAGTAGGCAACAAAATTTATTTTACTTTTATCACATTTAATAATTCATTCGCCTTTTTTATTCTCATTTTATTTAAATGTTTTAAAGGATCAAAGTGATTTATTTAATTTTTTTTTCATTTAACATTTGATCAATAAGGTTTATCACGCATTTAAGTTGGAAATAAAACCTTAACGGTGTATTTTATAGTAGGTCACGTTTGCCCGATGTCATATTTTTTTTATTTCCAAGTTAATAGCAAATTTTTGGGATAGGCCTACCAAATCCGTAATAAAAATATACTTTTTACTCCTAAGCTGGGCAACATAGACAAGCTAGATTAAACGAGAAATATATATATAGAGGGATTCAAAATAAATGCAGATCACTATCTCCTATTTCAAAACATTTTCATCGAAGCCTTTCATGTTTTATTACTTCCAAATCCACATGAAAATGCGCCATGGTAACAACGATTTTTTTTTTCAAGTCCTCTTTTAATGGGGACACAAAAATATTTAAAAGGTTGTGTATGTGGACCTATATATCGACGGTAGGAATTTTCTTATTTTTTTTTTGTTTTAAACACATTAGGGCGCGAGCATTTTCGACAATTCTTCATCTTGTAGACATCCTTTGAGGAATTCGTCCTGTGTTAATTGTCCGTCGTTGTTTTCGTCCATCTTGGCGAAAATATTTTTGGCCCTCTCCTCGGCCGAATCGGCGGGTCTATTGGAAGAACATGCTCCCAGCATGTCGTATATGGCCTGAAACAAAAGAGAATTTGTCATAAAATTGCGAAAAGTCTATTCGAGCGATGCGATTTACACAAGTGCGACAAGGAAACTATGAGAAAAACACTCGAAAGAGAGAGAAGAATAATTGAGCGCAGTCAGCTGGTGCCAAATGTATTTATCTGTAAAAGCTATTCCCATTTTTTGTCGGCAACAATGTTAAATACCAATAATTGTTGAATCGAAAGTAGTGTATAGATTTTATTTATTTATTTTTTTTATTTTGAAATATTTTGCGCATCAACCCCTAGGGTTATTAGCGCCCAACAATAAATTAACATAAAATTTATATACATTGATATACATAATATGATTTTCAAATTTTATACAGTAAGTTAACCGCTTTCAGAAAAAGTAACAATTTTTCAACGTCACAGTTTTCACAGATAATGTCTGTGATTTTATTTGGTATATTGTACAGCGTTCTTTGATGAGCAAAACGGGTACACTCCACTAGCACATGCATTATCGACACTGGTGCCTGACATGTTTCACATATGGGTGCCGCAGAATGAGACATCAGGTGGCCGTGGGAGAAGCGAGTGTGTCCAATTCTAAGTCGAGTTAATATTATTTTCCTACGATCACTACCCAAAGTAGACTTTTGCACACTCAAATCTAACCGCAAAGTTGATATTTTCCGCGATCTGTCATAATTGACATTATTTACGCTCTAGAGCGTACTTTTCCGCTCGCCTGTTTTCATTTACAATAAACTAAAGAAAGGTAGTAAATAATAGATATATTAAAACAAAATGTAGAGCAGTCCGAATATTTTAGTTGAAATATTAACATTTGAAGATATTTCGAACGAAATTAATAAATATTCCTATATAATTTGACTGACATCTACAATTTATACAAGTTACTGGATTTACAACGCTGCAGGTTACGCTACCAACAAATAGATGGAGGTGTATATTTTATATGTTTAATTTTATTGAAATTATAAAATAATTTAAACCTCATACATTGATATTATTTTGATTCAATACTACAGTGAAGGATTTATTTCTTAGTTCAAGATAAAAATTTATATTATATTTATATAACTCTCCTCAGTTTGGATTGAGATCGGGACCAGCAGTTTTGCCAGTACTTGATGACTAACTGTTTGAAAAAGTTTTTATAGTCTGTCACAGTAGTTCTTGACACTAAAGTGCAATTTGGATCTTCAGTTGCATTTTTGGCATGGAGATCTGCCTTTTCGTTTCCGATTATCCCTATGTGTGACGGAACCCATAAAAAAAAAACGAATATCTGTCTGAGCTTCTTGTAGATTGAACAGCTCTCTTCTGATAATTTGTACTAAGGGATTCGAGGAGTACATTTGGTGAATGCTTTCAACAGAGTTTAGAGAGTCCGTAATGATCAAAAAATGACTTGGTTCGTGGTTTTTTGCATATATAAGGGCTTGAAATATTGTGTACAGTTCTCCAGAGTATACACTTGCGATTTCTGGTAGCCTAATTTTAATGACGGCACTGGGAGCAATAATTGAAATTCCTACTTCTTTTCCCTTTTCCATTTTCGAGGAGTCTGTGTAGATTTGTAAGTATTGATTAAATTTGGACACTTTTTCTTGGAATGCTGTTCTTATCAATGCTGATTTTATTTATTGCAGATTATAATATGTCCAATTTTCTTGAACTATACTATTTTATACTTATCTGTTTTGATCTCTATTATTTTTCAAAAGCCAATAATAATATCAATCTCGAATTTCTCCCAATAAATACGGCGTTATCAAACATTTTAAACTGGCAACACTGCTTTTATATCAGATTGGTAGCTGGAACTGAAAACACGCCCAACGCTGACTGCGAACAATTATTCTTCTCTCTCTCTTTCAAGTAGTTTTGCTCATATTTTCCTTGTCGTACTTTTGTAAATCGTATGGCTCGAATAGACTTTTCTGTATCTAGAATCGTTGGGACTCGAACCCACGACCCCTTAGCTCAACGATTATACACCCTATAGGATGTATAATCGTTGCCCTTAGCTAACGCTACGGTCGGTTCCTATCCAACAATGTTCTGTTCGGTATTATAAGCTTCCATAATGCGCGATTGCGTCTGGCAATAACAAAAAAATAATAAAAAGCTGGGATGACTAAGTCGATTTCCTATCATTCAGTGTAATCTCAATCTAGTTCGGGTCATAAAAATCGTTCATGACTTTAATTTGAATTCTGGAAACCGACATAAAGACGACATTTCTTTTTATAGTTATCTTCATTGTAGTAAAAAAGTTTTGTTAAAAAGTATGAAATGCTGACTAAATCCGTATACAGATTAGGCAAATATTTATTGTCAAATCTCATATAGGAGCAACAGTGAATTCAGTTTTTTCTCTGATTTTTGATATTATGATTCATAAGAGCTCTTAAGGTAATTAAATGCATTCCATCCCTTAACTGAAGTGTACATTTATGATGTTGACGATAACTGTTTGAAAAAATAAAAGACTCAAGTGGACCATTAATGGAAATGTCATGTGCTTACCCATAGTAGTGCTTCATTTATAATAGTATGGTGGCTACTGACACTAATTTCCTAACATTAATCATTCAAGATAAATATTTTTCCTACGACCACATAGGAAAGTGACATATATCGCACTGACTAGTTCTATGGAAAGTGACCTTTATTCATACGCGTACGGAAAAAAATCTTATCCGTACGTGTGCGGATAAATAAGCTGTCAAATTGAATGTTGAAATGCTAGTCTTTTTACTCCGCAAATTAATATGTATATGTGAAATGCTTATTTCCCAAGTTGATTTGTCCATATAATAATATAATATAATCTATTTATTTCATTTAAAATTAAAAAAAAAAATACCGAGCTTGTCAAAAATCGAGCCCACGGATGCCTAGACCGCTCGGCCATCCCACTGTTGTAGCTTATGGTTCTTGTCCAAGATACTAATAAGCGCTAAGGAAATTTACACAACAGTTTATTTATTCTCCAAAATAAAATGTGTTTATATCGCCATTTATTGGACTTTCATGTCATTAAAACAATAAATATCCGTTTTCAATTATTTGAACAATGAATCCTTAAAATAGCTAGTTAATACTTTCAATCTCCTACAAGTAGGCAACAAGTTAAATATTAATTCTAACTTTTTTATAAGGGTACTTTTTTCCATTGCATAAAAATCACAATTTTCTGGGCCAATTTCAAAGGTAAGTAATCAAAACCATATAAAGTATTTACAAATACACATATGTAAAACCTCTCACATCTACATAAAAAAGCAAGATTATACATGCCTAATTTGGTAAAAGTATATCGCGTGGTCGTAGGAAAAATAGTGTACATAACTTGTGCGAAAGTGATTTTTCACACTCGTGGGATTGTCTCACTCGGCTGCGCTCGTGAGACAATACTTCCCACTCGTGTGAAAAATGTCACTTTCCGCACACGTTACGTAATATACTATAACGTGAGACTTGAATAGAAACTACTATTATCAATACAGAGAAAATACATGACAAGACTTCATTATTTACGTTAAGCAAAATGATGTTCCTATCGGGACATATATCCAGAAGTTTTTTATTTCAAATCTGAAATGAATTAAAATAAAACAATGATCCTAATATTTGGTAAATAACAGATTTTTATATATCTACTGAATATTTTTTGTATCTTGAATTTTTCTTCACAGTTCGTTATATTTTTATTACCGGTTTCTTTTAAGTAATATCTTCAGAAATGATTGTTATTTTTAAATATTAACACTCTCTTATTATTTACAATAGGTATGTCCCGAGGTATGTCCCCCTAAGTTGGAATCATATTTACAAAACTTGTTTATGATTAATTTTAGGAAGAAAAGTTATTCTTCATAAAAAGTTCTGCATTATCTGAAACCTAGGATACAGACATCAAATATCCCATTTTTCAGTCGTATACGAGGTTTGTCAAAAAATATTAGTTTCACTCAAGAGTAAAGTACCTTATTTAAATTTGACAATATCGATACATGTTACTGAAAACAGTTGATCAGAATTAAAAACTACGATTAAATATGTAATTGCATTCATTTGAATTTAAACTTCAGTTTATTTTATTTGTTACTAAAGTTTCTATTTTGAATGAACATTTATCTCTTGTGATGATCTACAAAACACATCATGATAATCTTTCAGGTTTTCCATGTTTTTAATAATTTTGCATTTAAAACGCGGAATAAGTGCATATTCATTTATTTTGCAAATAATAAAATACATTTAAGCACTAATGCCCGGTTGCACCAGCTGAAAAACAGTCCGTTGAATCGGCCGATCAACCGTAAATCGTAGCTTTCGTGTTGCACCACCCAAAAGCTGTCCGTTAATCGATTGATTTTACGGATAGAATTAACCGACCGTTTTCGGGCGATAGTTGCAAATTTTGGTAATAACCTCGCTGACATTTGTTCGATTTTGTGGAGTTTGAACGGATTCCGTAATATTTTCAATATTATTAATATGATTGGTGATATGAAATTGAAGATTCCAGATATAGTAGCAAGCTATCCGGGATCTGTACAAGACAGTACTATTTATAACGATAGTTTAATTCGTGCTCGGTTTCTTGATAATGAATTTTTCAGCAGTAATTTGATAGGCAATGGGTACATGTACACATGTACACATGTACACATGTGCACAAACCACTCAATGACACTACTGGTAACTCCTAAACACAATCCCGAAATAATTATCAAAACTCACATATTAGTATCTACTAGAAATGGTATTGAAATACTGTTCGGAATTTGGAAACGACGCTTTCCTGTTTTATCTGTGATAATGCAAATATAGGTTGAAAATGTATTAAGGGTAATCATTGGCACATCTGTATTACCTACATAATTTAGCAACAGAAAACGGTCACATTTTTGAAATTTATTAGGATCAACATATTGAAAATAAAATTGAAGTTGAACATCAAGATGCTGAATTGGAACGAAATGGGAATGCATTACGAATTCATTTGATTAACACTTTTTTTTTGAAATTTGAATTAGTAAAAAATATATTTTGAGCTAACTTTAATTATATATAATACAAATGAAGTATTACATAAATTAATTACAATTGAAGTAAATTTGCAACCATACTTATTTTTAAATTCAATTTCTTCTCTTTTTTCTTTCCATTTTATATTTTATGTGACATCGACAATACGTATAATGTAGGGTTATAGTTCAAACGCTCACTTCACTTCACATTCAACGGTCGGTTCAAATACCAACTGTAACTTTTTCTGTCGCAATTGGTATTTAGAAAAATCGGAGAATTGGTGCAACCGGGCATAAGTTATAAAATCAACATCATATTAGAAACAAACAAATTCAATTTTTACTCATACTAATGCTTCGACATAACCAACTTTTTTTAGTAACATTTTTCGATATTGTCAAATTGAAAGCTACTTTACTCTTAAGTAAAACTCATATTTTTTGACAAACCTATTATACGACTGAAAAAAATTTAATATTTGATGACTGTATTAAGTACCTATAGGGTTCAGATAATGCAGAATTTTTTATGAAGAATAATTTTTTCTCCCAAAATTAATAATAAAGTTTTACATATGATTCCAACTTATGAGGACATATTGCATATTTTTCCAACAAGCCACTCCACTATTGATCCGCCTTCCCTCTCACCTCCCGGACACAACGAGCACGCAAATTGAGTTTGATGGGAGAGTTAATGAGCTGGCAAACGCCAAGATATTTTTATTAAATCTGCGAAAAAATTACTGTTTATATTTTACTTTGTTCCGGCTCGATTGCTCGGAAATAAAAGAGATAGAAAATATCAGTTTTAACAAGTGATTTTCCCTTGAGATTTTTTTTTGTGTTTCCCTTTTTCACAAAGTGTAAGAATTTACAGGACTGAGATATGAAGATATAAAATTTTTTGTAGGTGGGGCATAGAGGGACATACAGAATTTCTTTCTAGCTTTACCTACTGAAATTTTAGAAAAAAAATAAAATAGTATATTACAAAACGTGTGCGAAAATTGACATTTTTCACACGAGTGGGAAAAATCACTTTCGCACGAGTAATGTACAGTATTTTTCCTACGATCACGTGATAATTTCACCAAATAATGTGTAATCAACATCTGACATATTAATACACAAAATGTTACAATTAAAGTCAACATAATTGATTTCAAAATTAACAATAACTATGATTAGTAACAAAAATTCAAGTAGTTAAAGTAGGTTATTACAATTATTAATTGGTTGGATAATTATAGAAATTGAAAGTGAAATTATTATTGTTCATCATACTTCATATATACTTATCATAAATACCTTTCAAGATGATGACCAGGAAAAAGCTACGTTTAACAGTAGGATTTCTGACTGGCCACTGTCAACTAAGGAAACACCTCCATACTATGGGGCTAGTGGACACACACAGGATGTGTGAACAGGCATGTCTTATGCGAGTGTCCGGAGTTATCGTCAATAAGAGTGTGTGTTCGGTGAATCTTGGCCTACACCTACTGATATAAAGTAGACCTTGGTAGTCTCCTAGTGACCTGTCCACCTTCCTGGGAAGGACACGATGAACGATGACCTAGGAGGACAGCTCCTTGGAAGGATGTACAATGGGTCCCGTGTGGACTTACTGTATGAGCCTACACTCACCCTCCCTACTCTACAGATACAGATAAGGATGATATCTCGGAAATGGGTGAACTGAGGAAATTTTATTATAGGAAAGACTCACCTTAATTTCATACAAACAATCACCTTCTGAATTTTGTCGCACGAATTTAGAAACACCCTGTATTATTTGCTTTCCATAATGATTAATTGATTAATTATATCAATAGTTTTTTGCGAATCAATGTATAAAAAATACCTGAAACTTTCCTACAAATCTCGTATAGACTAGACAAAAAGTTACTAGCAATTACTCACCTGGACGATCTTCGTCATCTCTTGAATGTCTATGACACCGTTACCGTCGACATCGTACATACGGAAGGCCCATTTTAGTTTCTCCTCCGGCGTACCGCTCGACGTCACATCGATCGCTAGCAGAAATTCCTGTAACAAGAAGAAAAAAAGGAACATGAAACTTGTTAAAAAGCATCCCTTTTTGACCGCCTCAATAATTTAGTATATATCGTAGTTTGTGCATAGTTACGGTCTTAAATGAGGATGATGAATTGGGTCGAAACGTTTTTTCCGATAAAAAAACTTGCGCTAGGAAGGTATTTTATCTGCTTGATATCAAGACTCGTTAATGAATATTATGTGTTTAATTGATAGTACTATTGACTGCGCCAGTTTTGAACACACCCTAATATATTATGTAGGAATTCATCCATACAACCTTGATTTCACATGAACCACCCCTCACAGGCCGCTTTTATCCCAACTGGAGAAAAATCGGTTGAAGCTACTTTTAAAAGTATGCTGAGACGTCGTTGGGCTGTAATAGAGAATTTTCCAACTTTTTTTATTCAACAATATTATCAAGTGGTTTCTAGAACTCAAACCCCAAGGCTTTTTAAAAATCAATATAAACATAGTAGTTTGAAGTTCCATAAGTTTGGATGGAAGTTTAATGTCTTTTTAATTCATAGTTCTAATCACACTGTTAAAAATAATATCTAGAAAGAAACAAATAAAAAAATCGCATATATTCTTTTACTACCTTTTAAAAAATAATACTCCTACGTCCATGGTAGTTATAAGCGGAATACTGATATTTATCATGAAAATAATAGACAGATATTAAGTGTTTAATGTTAGTCTCCAAAGGCATTCCTCCCTTATTGTGTCCGTCAAGCCCATGTTGTTCCCTAAATACCCGGAATTTTAATCCAGGTCGGGAAACATCCGTCGTTACGACAGCGTTAATCCTGTTTAATTAGTTTCTAACGCCCTGGGAACAATGGAAAAACTATTTCGGTCACATTAAGCAAGTCTAATTTGGTCTGTTAATTCGGTGGCTTTTAAAATGGTGAAAATAAATAAGAATTGATGAGTTATAAGCCTATTGGGTTATTGTACTCTACTACTACCCACATTTAGTCCACTCATCCAGTTATCCCCGTACCTTCGAATAGACGATATAGGTCCATTGGATGTGTGCCATATACTTCAGGTGGCACATTGGCTTCTCTGAAGATTGTTTGTCTCCTCGAGTCCAGTGCCCCACAGTCAGTCTCGGTCTCCATGCCACAAAGTCTGTAGGTGAGGTCCCCGTTATATAACCCTATTTTATGCAGTTATGACCCGTTAGATAACCTGTAATAATTCTTACCTTATTTCTACTGATATTCAGTAATTCTTCGGCCCGTTTTACACATGTGTCACCTACGAAGATTTTACTGTGTACCTGCTTTGGAGTGTTCCTCCACTGTAGTCTATGTTGGCTTTGTACCAATTTTTGTATTTGTCCCTGGACTACCTTCTATTTGCAAAATATAAAAGACTAACCTCGTACGATTCAATTAATCCCACGTATAGTCAAACGCACTCTTATCGTGCGGGTTCAAAGGTCACTAACCATATGTATCAAATCAAAAAACACAGAGGTTACCAAAATGTGAGATAACAAATACACCCGGAGAGAAGAAGAAGAAGATTATTTTAACTAACTTGAAGATAGCTACATAGACGTACCAAGATAGCTACATCATAAGGCGTTTTCGGAAACTTACTACGGCTCACTAACTCGATCCAGAGAGGTCACGTGATAAATCTCTCCGATCACCTACCCGGGAACTGTAGTTTACGAACTATAGGTTTTGTTTTTGATCTGACAGCTAACGTCATAACAGAACATACATCTCTTCTTCAACTTCGTCATCATCTTCGAAAAAATAATCAAATGCCAACGCCGTTAATGTAGCAAGGCGCCTTTTGTTCATGTTTGATAAAAGCAATACATAAAATATATTTCGTTACCACCAAAAGAATTTATGGTTATGTTATATTTCCCTTCAGTAATGCGCATGCGGTGCCTATAGCGTCTCTACCGACCTACCTCTCGAGGTGGGTTACGAAAAATGAACCTGGGTCAGTCATCCAGTCAACAACTCGGAAGTTTCCGAGCACAGGTAGGCAACTCGGGTTAGGTAAACGAACGAGCAGGTTAGGAATCGTGTCAACCCGAGTAAGTTTCCGAAACCGCCTATATATTGTCACTTTGAATTGTCAAACTGACATTTAAATAAAAACTTCGCTGGTGAAAGACTTTTTAGAATCGCTGAAAACTAAATACATATCCTTCTTTTTCCCGTCAAAATTGCATAAGTATGTCTTATTTATCTTACGGACTTTATTTGGAAGTTATGATTAAACGCATTAGAAGAAAACGAAAACGGTGAGTATGTCTTTGTTGAACCGTATGACCCGCACGATAAGAGTGCCTTTGACTATAATAAAGTTTTTTGGCATTTAAGGAAAACTTGAATGTATTTAATTTTGAAAATACACCAAAATTCTTTGAGGTAATCCACTTTGAAAGATAATTTAAGTCCGACCCTGTTGGCGCTTTCAAGGCGAAGTTATGGAACAAGCTAGAAACTGCACAAGGATAATTATTATTCATGGTTGGGTCGTTATCGTATCAAGCAAGCGGTTTAGAGGAAAATTTTAGACCAGTCGGAAATTTTGAAAATTTAATTAAAACGTCATATTCTTTTATATCATCTTTATATGAAGGTTTTCGAGCGTTTAAAATATAATTTGATTTTTCAAAACATTTTGTTTATATTTCAGTTAATATAGTTTTCAATTTATTATAAAATTCTCGTTAATATTCCATCAAAATTCAAGCCTGAAATGTTTAATAGCATATTTTACACCAAGGTATTATTGACCGAGCCCCAAGATTATTTCGCGAGGGGATTTGCCCCGAGCGGAATAAGGTGCGAGGTTTATAAATGCCTTCAACACTATGGTATATTATACAATTTTTTCCACTACTATAAGTCTATATAGAAAGGACAAGGAGTAATAAATCATTCATTTAAGT